>JANAVB010010198.1:23286752-23489252 GCA_029216955.1 Iris pallida
CTGGAGGTGGTGGTGGTGTCGAAGATGACAGGAAGGCGGGGATCCACTGTTGGGTTCGGACACTGGTGGCTGGTTCAGGGGGTTTGGCGGAAGTCTGTCGATGACGGTGGAGGGGGCTGTATGACGACGGTGGTTACCGGCCTGGGTTGGTCGGGGAGAGGCTGTCGGATCACGGCAGTGGGGTTGTGGTGAAGGCAGAGAAAGCTGGTGGCTGGTTTGGTAGTGTTTGTAGGAGTCGACACGGTGAGGGACGGTCAGTGGCGGGGAGATGGGTTCCAGGTCGAGGGTGGCCGAGGTGGTGGTGTGCTTAGTGTGTGGTGATGGCAATGGGGGTGCTGGCTATTGGCAGGACGGGGAGAGGAGTGGGTGAAGGTGGACGGGTTAGAGGGATAGGGATAGGGTTAGGATTTTGTTGGTGTCGGGGTGTGTCCGACAAGGATAAGATATTGTAGTTGTAAATATGGAATAAGATGGAATAGGCACAGACACGATGCACAATGTGAGAAATAATTTGGATGAGTACCTCTCCTTTTATAGGAGGTAGGAATTCACAGTTGGATAGGGATTGGGATTAATTAAATCCCAATTAGATAAATCACCTATTAATTTAAACTGGTTTAAAATAACTCAATCCAATTCAAGTCAAATCTAGAAAAATGCTACTCTTCATTTAAACTATATTTAAATAAAGTCAATAAATCTTTTACAATTTAATTTACCATATTTAATCAAATATTAAATAAACAAGATCTCAAATATTATTTTCATAGTTAAATATTTATGGAAATAATTAATTTCAAAAATCACTATAAATACTTTAAATATTTAAATCATAAACTAGCTTTTGTAAATATCAAGATGTATTAATAAACAAATTTTTACATTTCGCAAAATATTAAACCAAAATTTTCCAAATCACCATTTATTTGTAAACGATGAATAAAATAACCTTTTTATACAAAAATAAAAATATTATAAAATTTATAATAAAATATTTTTCTAACATATGTACCTCGAGACATATTCGCACTCGTCGAGCAATTACAAAAATAAAATTTTGTGCGCGACGTAAAATACGACTACGCGACGTACAATAACAAATTTTAAATCAGTACCAAAATAAAATAAAATAAAAATTAGCAGAAATTTAGGGGCTTTACACATGCGCATGTCAAAATGCTGCTGGGTCAGCGGCATAAAACGGTCGAATAGAGGAGGCGCAGAAGATAACACAGCAGGAGAAGCGGATGACGGTTCATGGGAGGAAGACGCATGAGACGCTGATGCACCAGGGGCAGAGCGGGAAATAGCAAGAAAGAAGGGAACGCCGTCCGACTGGCAGAGTGAGAGATCCACGTTCTTCGTCTCAAGAATAAGGGTGATAAAAGCGCCATAATTGAGGGATTACTTTCCTACTGGCAGGACAGAGAAGAACACATTGAGAAGAGTCTTGGGAAACGACCAAGTCTTTTTGGAGTACAGGTAATACATGCAGACGAGTGCGTCATTGGTGATCACATCGTAGTTTTTGGCCTTGGGGTAGAGGGTGTGGCAGATAATCCGATGGAGCTCGTAGTAGAAGGGCTCCAACTGCTTTGAGAGGCCCAAAATGGCCGAAGGATTGGGTCCCTTGCAAATGATGTCGCAGAACTCATCAAAGAAGACTTTGGCAGAAGGATAGAGACCGACCAAGGTCGACAGAGCATCTCTCGATTTGGTACTTCGAAAATCTTTGTAATATCTTAAGTCGTCAAGCGATAGTGGCAATCATTGACCATGGTCTCGATGGCGTTGTTTTAGAGATCGGGAATAAGATTGCAGTAGAATAGTTGTGCCGCTGCCGGGTAGACTGGCACTTGACGATGCAAAAGAGATGAGAGGTCGGCCGTCTGAAAGAGAGAGAGATGGCCGGAGAATATATTCCAGTTGATGGCCTTGCCCTTGAAGACGACGTGGTTGGCAAAATGTTGGAACCAGGCATCGGCAGCTAGGGCGGAGGTAAAAAGTTTTAGATCATAGGTGCCATTTGGAAGGGGCATCAGAGTGAACGGGTTCGAAACTATGGTGGAGGGGCGAGGACGTTTGTGAGTGGCCATTAGGGTTGATGGTAGAGGGATGAGGGAGAAGTAATGAAGAATGAAGAGGAGGAAGAAGAAGTTGGGGTTTTTTTAAAGAAGAAGAGGAATGTGAGGGAGTTTGGGGAGTTTTGAAAATAGAAATGAATTGATGTATGTAATAAATGAGGAGAGTTTTGAAAATAGTGATGATGAATATAATTAATGAAGGGAGTTGAAGGGATGGGATGTGATGGTAATTAATGAGGGATAGGATGTGATAGGATGGGTAGTTAATGAGATAGGTTTGAAAAGAAAGAAGAAAGATTTGTGGGGCCCGAGGCAGAGTTGACTATCTGTGTCTGCGTCAAACGGCATGCCGTCGGCATACCAGCGTATGTCGGCGGTATACCGATTTTGTGTACAGAAGGTAGTTCTGAACACAAATCGGTCTGCCGTCGGTATGTCGCCGTATGCCGGTGGTGTACCGTTTTGAAGGAAGCTAAGAGTTAAGATGAATGATGCCTAATTCTTGGTAGAGAAAGACGAAACGATCCTCCGGGAGTGGTTTGGTGAATATGTCGACCAATTGATAAGTAGTGTCAATAAAATCAAGGCAAATATCCTCCTTTTGTTGATGGTCACGAAAAAAATGGTGTCTAATCTCAATATGCTTCGTGCGGGAGTGAAAATCGATTTTTTTGTGAGATTTATTGAGCTAGTATTATCATATTTAATTGAAGTGCAAGTAAAAGAAATTCTATAGTCTACAAGTGTTTGCGACATCCAAAGAATTTGTGCACAACAGCATCCGGCCGCTATATACTCGGCCTCAGTAGTTGAAAGAGCAAAAGGGTTTTGTTTCTTACTAAACCATGATACCAAGGATTTTCTAAGAAATTGATATGTGCCGCTAGTACATTTTCGGTCAATTTTGCATCCGACAAAATCTGCATCCGAGAAGCCGTGAAGCTCAAAGGATGAAGATTTCGGATACCAAAGTCCCATATTAATGGTATTTTTAAGATATCAAAAAATATGCTTTACAGCACATAAGTGCGATTCCTTTGGATTTGCTTGGTATCGTGCACAAAGACACACACTAAACATGATATCAGGTCGGCTAGTAGTTAGATAGAGTAAGCTACCGATCATACCTCGATACTTACGAATGTCGACCGAAGTACCATCTTCATCATTATCAAGTTTTTTCGTTGTTGCCATAGGAGTCCTCATTGATTTGGATGAGTCAAGTTCGAAGCGTTTGAGGAGATCCTTTGTATATTTGGCTTGATTGATGAAGGTTCCTTTGGCTCTTTGTTTGATTTGTAAGCCCAAAAAGAATGATAGTTCTTCCATCATGCTTATTTTAAATTCATCCTGTATTACTTTAGCAAGTTCTACACAGATTGCATTGTTAGTGGAACCAAAGATAATGTCATCGACATAAATTTGTACTAATAAGAGTGTGCCATTAAGGGATTTGATAAAAAGTGTGGTGTCGACTTTGCCTTTAGAAAAATTGTGAGATATAAGGAAAGAACTAAGGCGCTCATACCAAGCACGAGGAGCTTGTTTGAGGCCATAAAAGACTTTGTGTAGTTTGAAGACGTGATGAGGAAATTAAAAATCTTCAAAGCCAGGAGGTTTCTTAACATAAACTTTCTCTTTAATAATGCCATTTAGAAAAGCACTTTTAACATTCATTTGAAAAAGTTTGAAATCATTAAAGCAAGCAAAAGCACATAGCATAAAAATGGATTCAAGACGAGCAACCGGAGCATAGGTTTCATCGTAGTCAATGCCTTCCTCTTGGTTATAGCCTTGAGCAACCAATCGGGCTTTGTTACGAGTCACTAATCCATCTTCATTAAGTTTATTACGAAACACCCATTTAGTTCCAATAATGGGGTGGTTGTTAGGTTTAGGGACAAGTTCCCAAACCTTGTTTCGCTCAAATTGATTTAGCTCTTCTTGCATCGCTATCATCCAAAATTCATCATAAAAAGTATCATTAATATTTTTAGGCTCTATTTGAGAAATAAAAGCCACGTTTGCACAAAGATCACGAATGGAGGATCTAATACTGTCACGAGATGAAGGATCACCAATGATAAGCTCCTTAGGATGATTGGGGACAAATCTTCATTCCTTTGGGAGATCCTCTTGAGGAGGCTCGAGTAGTGGAGAATCTTTTGTTGGAGGGGTCACAATTTTATTATTAGATGAAGAAGGACGAGGATCTCCAATAGAAGAGTTCTCCAAACCAAAATGGATGTCATCAATATCATCGGATGAGGAGGATGTAGAAGAGTTAAGTTCATCAAAAGAGACATTAATTGACTATTCGACAACGAGACTTCTTTTATTAAAGACACGAAAACCTTTACTATGTATTGAGTAGCCAAGGAAAATACCTTCATAATCTTTTTCTTCAAACTTGCCTAGGTTGTCGTTGGTATTCAAAATAAAACATTTGCATCCGAAAACTTTAAAATACTCAATAGAGGGAATTTTGTCAAACCAAAGCTCATAAGGAGTCTTTTTAGAAATAGGTCTAATCAAGACCCTATTTATTACATGACATGTCGTGTTTACGGCTTCCGCCCAAAAGTATTGGGGGAGCTTATTTTGGTTTAACGTAACCCGGGCCATATCGCCAAGGGTTCTATTATTTCTTTCCACAACACCATTTTGTTGAGGAGTTCGTGGGCAAGCAAAATTATGACCAAAACCATTCATTTCACAAAATCTTTTAAAATCGGCATTGTCAAATTTTCCTCCATGGTCACTTCTAATCTTGTTAATATACCTTTCTCATTATGAACATGTTTACAAAATGCAATAAATTCACGAAAAGTATCACTTTTACTAGCAAGAAAAATGACCCAAGTAAATCTCAAAAAATCATCAACAAAAACAAAAACATAAAGTTTGCCTCCAAGACTAGCTACTCTACTAGGACCAAATAAATTTATATGAATAAGTTGAAGTGGTCTAGTGGTACTCACCGAGTTGATGGATTTGAAGGACAACTTGGTCAACTTACTTTTCTCACATTCTTCACATACCATATCCTTTTTGAAGGAGATACTTGGAAGTCCTCGTACAAGCTTCTTGGTTGCAAGACGGGAGATGGTATCCATGTTGGCATGTCCGAGCCTCATGTGCCAAAGCCAACTTTCATCATTCTTTGCGACTAAGCACCTGTCATTGTTAGTACCTTCAACAAGATAGAGAACATAGATATTGTTTTCTCTAATGCCTTCATACACTGTAGTTCCACTAGAGCTATCGATAATGAAGCATTTGAGTTTAACAAACTTAATATCATAACCATTATCCGTAAGATGACTGATACTGAGAAGATTGTGTTTAAGATTTGTAACAAGACAAACATTCTTAATACAAGGATAAGGAGGGGAACCGATATTACCATTTCCTATGATGTGGCCTTTTAGATTGTAACCAAAGGATACATGTCCTTCTTTATTCATCGATAGCGTTGTAGAAAGTGAAGCATCGCCGGTCATGTGCCGTGAGCAACCGCTATCGAAGATCTACTTGCTTCTAGCATGAGAATGACTCTTCACCTACAACATAAGTTGAAGATGAACATTTTGGTACCCATGATTGTTTGGGACCTTGATTGTTAGTCTTAGGAACCCATTTATAAACTTTCTTTTCAACTTGTTTCCTTGTTAGACAATAATTAGAAGTATGTCCAAGTAAGCCACAATAGTTGCACATCATGAAAGATTTAGAAGAGAATGTGTGAGTGTTATGCACATGTGAAGCTTTAGTGCAAGGATTTCTATCATGAGTGTTATGATGATGATAATAGAAGGCATGATGTGAGGTGTTCTTCTTAACAAAGGATCCTTTCCTTGTGTTAGGATAAGACTTGTGTGTAGTGTTCTTGTTCATGTAGGAATTGTGACTAGTATTGTGATGAGTGTAGGCGTGTCTTGGAGCATGTGTGCGAGTAGTATTCTTATCAACTAGTTTTTTACCCTGCACAAGAAGATTATTATACTTAGTAGAAGATCATATTCTCTTCTATTTGTAGCTTGAACTTTATGCATAGCAAAATCATAAGCCCTTCTGAGGGATTGAATCTCATCGTCCTTTTTCTCAATGATAACTTGAGATTCTTGTAACTTGAGTCGCAAAGATTCTATCTCATCCGTGTCGGAGGCAGGAGATTTACCTTTTACATCAATAATGATGTTGGAGAGTCTTTCTACTTCAAGTTTGAGTGCATCAACCTCTTTAGAGATTTCTTGTACTTATTTCTAACACCTTTGTATTCCTCGTGTAGTTCAAGAATAGCATTTTCCAAGTCATCATAAGTGAGAGTATTCAAAGAGAGATCATCGAGTACCTCATCGGTTGCCATGAGACAAACATTTATATTGTATTTGTATTCTTTGTCGTTGTCTGAATCGCTAGCATCACTTTTTGTAAAACCCCTAAATTTTTACTATTTTTTTAAAATAAATTTGGTACTGAATAAATTTTTTATTTTATATTGTACGTCGCATAGTTGTATTGTACGTCGTACGAAATTTGCTTTTCGTTATTGCTCGACGAGTGCGAATATGTGCGAGCGTACATATTTTAGAAAAATATTTTTCTATTTTATTATACGCTTTCAAAATATTATATATAATTATTATTCTTGCTATAAAAAGCCTTTTGTTTTAGCAGTTATTAATCATAAATAATATTTTATTGTATACTAGGAAAAGCATAATTATGAAAAACATTATTTATGCATACATATATTTTTATTATTATTTATTAGTTTATTTTAAAATAATAATGTAATTTTTGAAATTAATATTATTAGTATTTTAGAAAATATATTTTGAAATTATTGTGGCATTTAAATCTTGATTTAAATTTATGGATTTATTTAAATAGTTAAATATTTATAATTTGATTTATCCCATTTGATTTTTAAGCTAAAAATTTAATTAGATTTAAATTTGATTTGATTTGAATTTGGATTTATTGAATTAAATTAAATTATAGGTTGAACTATCTATTTTGGGGTTTAAACTATTTTAATCTTTATCCAACTGGGAATTTCCACGTCCTATAAATAGGCAGGTACTCATCCATGTATTTCTATTCTCCAAATTTTCTCCACAAATCTACGATCATCGTGTCTGTGTCCGTCCAAATTCTTCTTCCATATTTTTGTTACATATACATTGAATCCTCTCCCCCGTGTCGACAATCCCGACACAATCAAATATCCAATCCCAAATCCTAAACCCTAACCCTAATTATGGTCGTCAATTTCTCTGCCACGACCATCCCCGGTTGACTCGACCCTCGCCATCGCCACCCCATCTCCACCTTTCCCCACCGAGGTCAGCCACACAACCACTACGACCGTTGCCATCTTCATAACACCAAAACTCACCACCACTCCAGCCTAATAATTACGGCCTTTCTACTGTCACCGCCCCGTCGACCCGACAACGACCGCTAGATTACCTCGACTCCTCCGCCCGACTTTACCTACGGCCACCCAACGGAACGCCTCCATGACCACGAACTAAATCACCGACACCCTACAGATCCGGACCCACAAATCCAAGAAACACCCATACTGTTTCCTTCTCTCCCTGGCTCCGGCCACCTCGGCAAAACCAACGTCGCCGGCCGTTCCCCCCAGAACCACCACCAAGCAAAGAAAAGAGAAAAAAATATAATAATAATTAACTAACCGAGCTTCCGCCACCACCATCCGTCGAGCGCTCCGCATGCACCGCCAGCCGTTAACCCTCGTGTCGTCGACCAGCGTCTCGTCGGCGATCCGTCTACCAAGCCACCCCAGCCGTGTGCGACAGCCGAACCACCGCCCATCTCCTCTGCGCCACCGTACCGTCGCTGCGAGCCCGTGACCACCGGGGCAGCCGACCGCCCCTTCCTCTTTCTAACTCCCCGACCATCTGCCTCTGCCCGCAGCTCGGGTGTGCGCTGCCTCCCTCTGTGTGCGCCACCGCGCGGAGCACGGTGGCTAGATCACCTACGCCCGCGGCGAAACCCTCTCCGATGAAATCCTCCATCTCCGGCCAGATCCGCCAAGCCCCGCCGCAATCCCGAGCCTCCACCGCATCCTTGACTAAGGCCGCCGTTCGTGCACGCGGGAACCCAGCGCGCCGCCCGAAGCCATCTCCGCCCCCTTCTTCCTTTCGACCTTCAGCCGTCACCGACCGCCGCATCCGCCGCTTCTCCCTCCTCTTCTTCCCGTTGATCCCCAAACCCTCTCTCCCGTTCGCCTCTTTCCCTCTCTCCTCTCACCCTCTCGATTCTTCTCTCTCCCTCACACTACTCTTCTTTTTATTGTAATAGTAAAACGCAGAGGTGAGGACCTCTGTTACTTCATTTGAAGGATTGGGAACAACAAAATTTCTATTGGTTTTGGTTTCTGTTACTTTTAATTATTTCATCTGGTTACATTATTATTATTATTATTATTATTATTATTATTATTATTACTGATATTATTATTATCACTATTATTATTGTTTATTTTTAAATGTTGTTATTAGTAATTCTAATACCATGTATCATGGTATAAAAAATAACTATTTTTTATAAAAACAATCTAAATATGTTTTTCTTTTATTTTGATTTAAAGTATTATTTGACTTAGAAGGATTATATATTATTACTACATGATACTTTAAATATGCTGTCGACCTAAAATTATTTTAGCCCTAAAATACTTCTCTAGATTTTATATCGTCTAAAAATATCATATGTAAAATAATTTTTCTAGTCTTTTCAAATATATATTTTCGACTAGTAAAAATATAGATTTCTACCTAAAATTGTATTTCACAAACTTAGAGTTTTCAGTTAAAATGATATCCTTTATATTTTAATATTTATCTAAAAACTATTTTTGACTAAGTATAAGTATGGCTTCTACCTAAAACATTATTTTGATTCTGGATTTTAAGTAATTACCTAAAAAGTATTTTTCTAATAAAATATAATTTTCAAGGATTATAAATAGTTTTCTTAAATCGTATATTTTATTTATCCAAATCCTACTGTCCGTGACTTAAGCCCATTACTCCTATCCTCATGCCAATTCTGTCCTTTCCCCTATCGACCCTAGCTAACTTGACCGTCCCGGACCTAATGGAAATGTCCGTGCCACCATCAGAGGTCACCATGCGTAGTTGTTGCACCGAAGTTACCATTCGTGCCACATTGATCATTGCACCACCGCGGGCGCCATACCAGGCAAGACACCTTGCCATTGCTATTTATTTATTTTAGCTCATATTTCATGCATTAGTATTATTTTCTTTATGCAAAATAAATTGTGATACATGGCTTAACTTGTTAGAACTTACTGTTCATTTATATTTCCTGCTATGTATTATTTTTTTACACATTAAATCTAGATTTAAGGGACCACCTTTGCGTGTTGCATTCATGGCCTTGACACGTTATACCACGAAGTTGTGTATCGCATGTAGAACACGGAAGTGCGTGATTGGCTGGCCACCAGTACGTACAAGCCGTACGATAGGAATAACCGCTAATAGAATTTCATGCTAGTTGACTTAGCGGTTATAGAGGTTAATGTTGTGGATACAACATAGGCATTGGGCGGGGAGGACAATTCCTTAGCGTATAGGCTTCGATGCACTTTCCCTTGTGACCCGGACTCTCCGCTGGAGATATGGGGTTGATGACCCATGATTACTGATGGCCACTGACGATTCTGAGGAACGTCATGCTCTTACTAATGGGGCCTCTGGTGCCCAAGGGGGGACTATGCCGATCCTATTTAGCCAGGGCCCGTGCGTAGGAAGGATTGTTCTTTACTACATTTCACTTAGAACGGTAGGCTACCCTATCCGTTAGGTACGAGTACTTTTGGTTTGGGTACTTGTATCTGACCGTGGCTTGGAACAATAACTTGTCGCGGATTAGTTCGTCACACCTTGTCCTTGTTTGGTTGTAGGTGTGACTTACTACTTCGATGAGAAGGTATTGAACCTTGTTGGGGTCCGGATACCATATTGGATTCATAGCATGGAAAGATACATCACCGTGAATTAGTTTACCATCTCCTGTCCTTGTTTGGTTGGGGGGATGGTACGCTCGTTCAGTAGGTGCCTATTGGACCATGTTATAATTCGATTGACTTATTTATTTGAGCAATATTTATTCAGTTTATATGGCATGATATTATGTCTTGTTACGTCCCTCTGAGGGCCTGGTTATCTCCCCAGGTGTGTGCTATTATCTTTCGCAGGTGCTTTAGCTCTAGTCGTGATCATCGCTATTTCTTCGAGGATGATTGCACTTGGATCGTCTTCGCTTCGCTCGCCAAATTCATTTATTTACTAATGTATTTTTCCTTTACTTGTTGGTAGTGGATTTGTCTCCGCCCAACATATTGTATCAAGACAAATCATTATCTTTATATGATATATTTTATTCCTTTATTTTGTGTGGATGAGATTAGTTATGGTTCTAATGCATTTTACAGCTTATGTATTTATACGAGGCTTCCATATATTGGAGTATACTTCGTATGAATACAGCTGGCATGTCTACGTTCCTAGTCCTACACATTTTGGGACTGGGGCGTTACATGTTTTTGTGGTGGCCCATGCAGGTCAAGATAAGTTGTTTGGTTACTTTACCGTACCAAGCAAGCCTGTGTATAGGATTAGAAGTCTAGGATCTCATCCACATGCTTGACCTTTTTTTCCATATTTGACCGTCTCATCGATTGCATCTTGCTTGATTCCTTCTATCATTATTCTTATCATCCCTTCGTGCTTGCTAGAGAATGACCCTACTAGTTAGACATTGTCCCAAAACACCCTTAGCTTAATTCTTTAAGTTGGGCAGAATACCCCACGACTTGACACACCCTTGACCATTAAGGGAATACAAATAGTATTATTTAGACCGTAGAGACTAGATAAAGTTAACCCATTTGGTCAACCTAGCCTTGGGCAATAAACCGTAGAATGAGGGTATAGGAGTAAACAAGACTTAGATCCTTATGACTTTTAGACTATTCATATGTATTTTTATTCATCTACCATTGTGCCTATATTTTTACTATTTGATGATGCTAATGTAGCCTGCCTAGTTTTTGCAAGCTTATTCTTTTATCAAGCTTGTTTCAAGACATATGTTATTTGGGCATGTCTACTAACATATTGTCGACTCAGAACCGGTGCATGATAGTCTGATCAACCGAGTGCACTTTGGTTCGCTTTTATCTATCGTTCTACGCGGGTGAGGACATAGCTAAACTTGTCCTTAGAGCTCCATCCACGACTGCCTTTACAATTCCTTTGAAGTTATTCGATCGTCTTTGAATCACGTATTTGTATTCGATAACGCCTTCTTCGAACTCTATATCGCTTTCGCCTTCACCAATTTTCGAAGGACGAAGGCGTTATACTTGAAATTCCTCTAGCTGTCCTATCAATTATGACCATTACCACTCGATGTTGCTATATATTCAACCTAAACTACTCGGTCCTATCAAAACCCTCTAATCGCTTAATTGAAGCAAATCTATTTCGTTCACTTAATCATGACCCTTATTCATTACCCGTGACCATACCGTATTATTTTTCTATGATCTAGATTGTGATTTCTTATGGCATGATTTTGTTATCGATTTTTCTCCATCGATACCCCCTTGTGTCTTTTCACCCCTACAAAATTCTTAATTTCGAGGACAAAATTCTTTTAAGTTGGGTAGGATGTAAAACCTCTAAATTTCTACTATTTTTTTAAAATAAATTTGGTACTGAATAAATTTTTTTATTTTGTATTGTACGTCGCATAGTTGCATTGTACGTCGTACGAAATTTGCTTTTCGTTATTGCTCTACGAGTACGAATATGTACGAGCGTACATATTTTAGAAAAACATTTTTCTATTTTATTATACGCTTTCAAAATATTATATGTAATTATTATTCTTGCTATAAAAAGCCTTTTGTTTTAGCAGTTATTAATCATAAATAATATTTTATTGTATACTAGGAAAAGCATAATTATGAAAAATATTATTTGTGCATACATATATTTTTATAATTATTTATTAGTTTATTTTAAAATAATAATGTAATTTTTGAAATTAATATTATTAGTAGTTTAGAAAATATATTTTGAAATTATTGTGGCATTTAAATCTTGATTTAAATTTATGGATTTATTTAAATAGTTAAATATTTACAATTTGATTTATCCCATTTGATTTTTAAGCTAAAAATTTAATTTGATTTAAATTTGATTTGATTTGGATTTGGATTAATTGAATTAAATTAAATTATAAGTTGAATTATCTATTTTGGGGTTTAAACTATTCTAATCTTTATCCAACTGGAAATTCCCACGTCCTATAAATAGGCAGGTACTCATCCATGTATTTCTATTCTCCAAATTTTCTCCACAAATGTACGTGCATCGTGTTTGTGTCCATCCAAATTCTTATTCTATATTTTTGTTACATATACATTGAATCCTATCCCCCGTGTCGATAATCCCGACACAATCAAATATCCAATCCCAAATCCTAAACCCTAACCCTAATTATGGCCGTCAATTTCTCTGCCACGGCCATCCCCGGTTGACTTGACCCTCGCCGTCGCCACCCATCTCCACCTTTCCCCACCGAGGTCAGCCACACAACCACCACGACCGTCGCCATCTTCATAACACCAGAACTCACCACCACTCCAGCCTAATAATTCTGGCCTTTCTACTGTCACTGCCCCGTCCACCCGACAACGACCGCTAGATTACCTCGACTCCTCCGTCCGACTTCACCCACGGCCACCCAACGGAACGCCTCCACGACCACGAACTAGATCACCGACACCCCACAGATCAGGACCCCCAACTCCAAGAAACACCCACACCGTTTCCTTCTCTCCCCTGGCTCCGGCCACCTCGGCAAAACCAATGCCGCCGGCCATTCCCCCAGAACCACCACCAACCAAAGAAAAGAGAAAATAATAATAATAATTAACTAACCGAGCTTTTGCCACCACCATCCGTCGAGCGCTCACCATGCACCGCCCGCCGTTAAACCTCGTGTCGTCGACCAGCGTCTCGTCGGCGATCCGTCGACCGAGCCACCCCAGCCGTGCACGACAGCCGAACCACCGCCCATCTCCTCTGCGCCACCGTACCGTCGCCGCGAGCCCGTGACCATCGGGGCAGTCGATCGCCCCTTCCTCTTCCTAACTCCCCGACCATCCGCCTCTGCCCGCTGCTCGCGTGTGCGCCACCACCCTCTGTGCGCGCCACCGCACGGAGCACGGTGGCTAGATCACCTCCGCCCGCGACGGAACCCTCTCCGACGAAACCCTCCATCTCCGGCCAAATCCGCCAAGCCCCACCGCAATCCCGAGCCTCCATCGCATCCTTGACTCCGGCCGCCGTCCGCACGCGCGAGAATCCAGCACGCCGCCCGAGGCCATCTCCGTCCCTTTTTTCCTTTCGACCTTCAGCCGTCACCGACCGCCGCATCCGCCGCTTCTCCCTTCTCCTCTTTCCGTTGATCCCCAAACCCTCTCTCCCGTTCCCTTCTTTCCCTCTCTCCTCTCACCCTCTCGATTCTCCTCTCTCCCTCACACAACTCTTCTTTTTATTGTAATAGTGAAACGCAGAGGTGAGGACCTCTGTTACTTCATTTGAAGGATTGGGAACAACAAAATTTCTATTGGTTTTGGTTTCTGTTACTTTTAATTATTTCATCTGGTTACATTATTATTATTATTATTATTATTATTATTATTATTATTATTATTATTACTGATATTATTATTATCACTATTATTATTGTTTATTGTTAAATGTTGTTAGTAGTAATTCTAATACCATGTATCAATGGCATAAAAAAATAACTTTGTTTTATAAAAACAATCTAAATATATTTTTCTTTTATTTTGATTTAAAGTATTATTTGACTTAGAAGGATTATATATTATTACTACATGATACTTTAAATATGCTGTGGACCTAAAATTATTTTAGCCCTAAAACACTTCTCTATATTTTATATTGTCTAAAAATATCATATATACAATAATTTTTCTAGTCTTTTCAAATATATATTTTCGACTAGTAAAAATATAGATTTCTACCTAAAATTGTATTTTACAAACTTAGAGTTTTCAGTTAAAATGATATCCTTTATATTTTAATATTTATCTAAAACTATTTTTGACTAGGTATAAGTATGGCTTATACCTAAAACATTATTTTGATTCTGGATTTTAAGTAATTACCTACAAAGTATTTTTCTAATAAAATATAATTTTCAAGGATTATAAATAGTTTTCTTAAATCGTATATATTATTTATCCAAATCCTACTGTCTGTGACTTAAGCCCATTACTCCTATCCTCATGCCAATTCTGTCCTTTCCTCTACCAAACCTAGCTAACTTGACCGTCCCGGACCTAATGGAACTGTCCGTGCCACCATCAGAGGTCACCATGCGTAGTTGTTGTACCGAAGTTACCATTCGTGCCACATTGATCATTGCACCACCGCGGGCGCCATACCAGGCAAGACACCTTGCCATTGATGTTTATTTATTTTAGCTCATATTTCATGCATTAGTATTATTTTCTTTATGCAAAATAAACTGTGATACATGGCTTAACTTGTTAGAACTTACTGTTCATTTATATTTCCTGCTATGTATTATTTTTCTTACACATTAAACCTAGATTTAAGGGACCACCTTTGCGTGTTGCGTTCATGGCCTTGACACGTTATACCACGAAGTTGTGTGTCGCGTGTAGAATACGGAAGTGCATGATTGGCCGGCCACCAGTACGTACAAGCCGTACGATAGTAATAATCGCTAATAGAATTACATGCTAGTTGACTTAGCGGTTATAGAGGTTAATGTTGTAGATACAACATGGTTGGCATTGGGCGGGGAGGACAATTCCTTAGCGTATGGGCTTCGATGCACTTTTCCTTGTGATCCGGACTCTCCGCTGGAGATACGGGATTGATGACCCATGATTACTGACGGCCACTGACAATTCTGCGGAACGTCATGCTCTTACTGATGGGGCCTCTGGTGCCCAAGGGGGGACTATGCGATCCTATTTAGCCAGGGCCCATGCGTAGGAAGGATTGTTCTTAACTACATTTCACTTAGAACGGTAGGCTACCCTATCCGTTAGGTACGAGTACTTTTGGTTTGGGTACTTGTGTCTGACCGTGGCTTGGAACAATAACTTGTCGAAGATTAGTTCGTTACACCTTGTCCTTGTTTGGTTGTAGGTGTGACTTACTACTTCGATGAGAAGGTATTGAACCTTGTTGGGGTCCGGATACCATATTGGATTCATAGCATGGAAAGATACGTCACCGTGAATTAGTTACCATCTCATGTCCTTGTTTGGTTGGGGGGATGGTACGCTTGTTCAGTAGGTGCGTATTGGACCATGTTATAATTCGATTGACTTATTTATTTGAGCAATATTTATTCAGTTTATATGGCATGATATTATGTGTCTTGTTACGTCCCTCTGAGGACCTGGTTATCTCCCCAGGTGTGTGCTATTGTCTTTCGCAGGTGATTTAGCTCTAGTCGTGATAATCGCTATTTTTTTGAGGATGATTGCACTTGGATCGTCTTCGCTTCACTCGCCAAATTCATTTCGTTACTCATGTATTTTTCCTTTACTTGTTGGTAGTGGATTTGTCTCCGCCCAACTTATTGTATCAAGACAAATCATTATCTTTATATGATATCTTTTATTGCTTTATTTTGTGTGGATGAGATTAGTTATGGTTCTACTGCATTTTACAGCTTATGTATTTATACGAGGCTTCCATATATTGGAGTATACTTCGTATGAATACAGCTGGCATGTCTACGTTCCTAGTCCTACGTATTTTAGGGAAGCGACGTTACACTTTTACACCAGATGTTGGTGTTGGAGTATTTTCTGGAGGAAGAGCTTCCTTTGTTAGACTTCTCGTACTTACTGGAGTCTTTTCTTGTCATAGGGCAATCTCTCTTGATGTGACCGGTTCTCCTGCATTGGTAGCAAGTAGGATCTTCATCGTTGTCCCATCTAAAGTGGTTGGCTTTGTTGAACTTGAGAAACTTTCGAAAATGCTTTGCGGTAAGAGCTATTTCTTCATTCGACTCGTTATCGTCGGAGTTATCCTTTGAGTAGGATTTTGTAACCTTAAGAGCCAAAGACATCTCCTTTTCTTTGGCATTCTCCTTCTCCTTTTCTTGCATGGATGATTCCTCTTGATCTTTTATGTAAAGTTCATGAGTCAAAAGCTTTCCCATGAGGGTCTCAAGGTTCATGGTTGTCAATTCGTTCCCTTCAATGATGGCGGTAGCTTTAGGACTCCATCCTTTAGTCAATCCTCTGAGAATTTTCCTGATCTTTTTATGAGCAGGATATTCCTTACCAAGAGAAAAAAAGGGTTAATGATATCACCGAAACGAGTAAACATGCAAGTAATTGACTCATCTTGTTTCATCTTAAAAGATTCATATTCTTGTGTGAGGCTACTAATATTTGATTCTTTTACTTGTGATGTTCTCTCGTGAGTGACTTCTAGCAACTTTCAAATTTCATTTGAAGTCTTGCAAGTAGAGATCTTGTTGAATTCACTGCTATCGAGAGCACAGTAAAGAGCGTTCATAGCCTTAGCTTCTCGACTAGCAAGCTTCTTGACATTCTCAGTGAGTTTAACCCTAAGTGTGTCAGATACAACATCCTCAATAACTCCGGAAGGAGTAGGGAGACCATTTATCACACAATCACATAAATTAAAATCTATGGACTTCAGATAAATGCTTATCCTAATCTTCCAATAGTTATAGTTGGTTCCATCAAATAGAGGAGGTATATTTGTGGAGTGTCCCTCATTGTTGAATGTGTTGACACTAGGGTTAGTGGCCATGGATCACTCTAAGGATGTAAATCCAAATCAAGAGAACAAAGCTCTGATACCAATTGTAGAACCCTAGAGGGGGTGAATAGGGAAATAAAATAAAAGTAAACACAAGTAAGCTATATCACTGAAATAAAAATAAGAGAGAGTGAGAAAATCAAACACTCGATGTATCCTGGTCTCCTTCCTAGAGGCAATCCAGTCCCGGAACTCTCTCCGGCTTAAATCCACTATTGAGTAAATAGTACACATGAATTTGGATCCGAAGAACTCGCCAACTTCAACACGAGTTTGGATCCGAAGAACTCGCCAACTTCTTACACATAAGTTTTCTTACGAAGGCTCGTCAACTTTAAAAGGAAAGAAAAAGAACTGTTGATCTTCTAACACTTGAAGATCGAAAAGTACAACACTTGAATACTCTAGCACTTTTGGATTGGATGACAATTAAAAGCTTGGGTAGAGTAGTAATGGTGGAGCTCTTGGTTGTTGAGAAATTTATTGCTTAAGTGGATTGCCTTCAATGGAAGGAAGGATTCCATTTATATAGAAAACTAAGAGTAGGTAGCATTTAATGCTCCTGAACATAGCCCAGACGGCATGCCGTTGGTATGGACCGGCATACCATCGGCATACCGTTCGGAACAGTAACTATAATAATTATATCCGTTGGAAAGCATTTAATGCTAGTATTTGTCCATTCCAAAATCAAATCAGATGAAGCGGTATACCATCGATATACCGATGTTCGTCACAGAACATTTATGGCTTACAAATCGGTATACCGTCGGTATGCCGAAGTTCGTCACAGAATATTTTTGTGGCTCACAAAACGGTATACTGTTGTATGCCGTCGGTATATCGAAGTTCGTCATAGAACATTTTGTGTCTCATAAAATGGTATACCGTTGGTATACTGTAGTATGCCGTCGGTACGCCGATGTTTGTCACAGAACATTCTTGTGGCTCAGAAACGGTATACTGTCGGTACACAGCGGTATACCGTCGGTATGCCGTTCTTTTAGACATTAATTTTTGACTGAAAAAATAGAAGAGCTTTATGTTTTGTCATCCAACCTTAGGTGTTTATACAGAAAGACCTAGACCTTGTATAGACTCAAAATCTTGAATTTGTTGAGAGCTGCCTTTAAGGAGCGCTGGTCTTTTCTTCAGTCTTCATTTAGGAACTTCCATAAGGCTTTGATGACTCGGCTTGAATGGACAGAACTTATTGTAGTATAGCTTTGAAAGAATATCTTTTAGCTGAAATACAGAGAAAACTAGACTACGAAGATGCTGTTAATATTATCAAAATAAACTGTGCCAACAGTTGATTGCTGACTAATGTCCCTTATTCCCAATTCAGAAAAGACTTAGTGTGGGAGAGGGAAAAAACCAAAATAAACAAAATAAAAGAAGCAGCAGCAGAAAGAGGGGAGAGGAGGAGCAAAAGGGAACTGAAGAAGAAGGAGAGTAGTCTCACCGGCGGAAGAGACCGAAGGTGTAGGGCTCGAGCTTGGGTGCCAGCGACGCAGGGCTGAACGCGGGATGACACGGTGACGAGGCGAAAAGGGGTTCCACCTGCATCTCGTCGACGACAGCTCCGATCTTCCACAAGGTAGGGGCGAGCTCACTGTGCCTGGGCGCCTCTTGTGGAGCGTAGAAGGGGCTGGGCTCCCTTCGTCGCGGCAGCGTGGGGGGCGTATTCAAGCAGGTGGTTGACGTACTTCAAGTGGAGAGACGGGGGAGGCCTTGGCGGCGGACAGACGCGACGACGCGGGTGGAGGACATGTAAGAGTTAGGGTTTTTTTTGTTTTGCTTGGTTGATGGTATTGGGGATTGCTGTGGGGACGGACTGATATTGGTGACGGGGATGATGGGTGCCGGTGAAGGTCTGGGGTATGGAGGTCTATGGTATTGGTGGGGGTGAGAGGTTTAGGTGGTCGGATGTAAGTAGAAGGAAATAGAAGAAGTAGCCAGAGAGGGGTGAGTAGGCGGTGGTGTAGGCCCTACTGTGGCTGGCCTTTGCCGGAGTGCGGTGGAGAGGATGAGTTTGCGGCCATGATGGAGTCAGTGGAGGTGTTAGCCTGCATGGTCGGTCGGGATCGTGGTGGTCGTGGGTCGAGAGGAGGTGGTGTGAGGGTCCATGCAGGGAGGAGCATGACAGAAGAGGAATTCTGGCTTGGAGGTGGCCGGATGGTCAACAAGGAGAGCGAGGGTGGCTGTGGCCAAAAATTTGGTTTAGGGTTAGGGTTCGTGTCGGGGGTGTCCGACATGGATGGGATGTCAATGTAAATTATGTCCTGCATGACATGGGTGGTGTCAGAGTCACGTTCGGTGTATCGGTTTTAGCTAGCTTCATCTAAGTTTCTACTTCTTCCTCCCTCTCTCTGCTCTTCTGTTTCTCTTCTCATTTTCTTCTTCACTTCTCTTGGTCTTCTGGAATGCTTCTTATACACTTGAACCCCACCTCCCCTATATTCCATCACCCCACTACCAAACAAAGTATTCCACTACCCAACAATTTACACTTCTCCATACATCACTTTCCAATAAACCTGCCCCCCTTATCTCCTTCCATCACCCCAACCACACATAACCCAACCAGCCTCCCCACCATTAAACCTACAACAAACTAACCAACCCAACCGAAACCAATAATATACCCTTTCAAGTTATAACCGAAGGAAACATAGCCTTCCTTCTTTTTCTTCGACAGTGTTGCAAATAATGTAGCGTCACCGGTCATATGCCGTGAACAACCGCTGTCGAGGATCCATTTGCTTTTAGCATGTGAAGGGGGTTCCACCTACAAAACAGTTTGCAGATGAAACTTTTGGTACCCATTTCTTGTAGGGTCCTGAAATGTTAGCCTTTGGTATCTTAGTCTAGTTTTCAGCACTTTATTTGTTTTAGTATTATTCTCGCACTTTATGTCATACCACCACAAAATGCGCTTAATTTTGGCATCTTAGTCTATTTTTCAGCACTTTATTTGTTTCAGTATTATTCTCGCACTTTATTAAATACTGCATGTGACAAATACATGCCTGTGTTGTTCTATAGTCTATCTGTTTCTCTTACTATATTTACCGTTTATACCATGCCTGTCATGATTATTTATTTCTATTGTGTTTCTTCACTGTATGTTACTTATGCATTGATTGTGAGGGAGCTTTCTCTTTTGCAATTATTTTGCTAAGTGACAACGGAGGAGAAATAAGGGCCGTGTAAAATCTGACTGTCTCCTCCTGAATAGGGGTGAGCGTTCGGTTTATTCGGTTTAAACCGAACCGAATTAGCCAAAACCGAATAAACCGAAATTCTAAAAATGCAAAACCGAAACCGAACCGAATTAGTTAAAACCGAAACCGAACCGAACCGAATAATAAATTCGGTTTATTCGATTTGTTCGGTTCGAATTAATGGGTCGGACCCAATGTACTTGTAAATAATATTTATTGTGAAAAGACACCCGGGGTCGAACCCGAGGCTGTCATGGATGACACGATGAAGTTTGGATACGGACATGATGCACGATACTTCAGTGGAGAAAATTTAGGTTGTGAAATTTTTATGGAAAAAAGAGCAAGAAGCCTGTCCTTATACAGGTGGTGGAGACTCCTAGTTAAATAAAGATTAGAAATTTAAATCCCCATTAGATAATTCACACAATTAATTTAAATCGATTGAAAACTAATTCTGTCAAATGCAAATCCAATTTAAATATAGATAAACCCCGTCTTTAAAAATATTTAAAATAAATCAATAAAATAAATTCTAAATTTAAATCACCTTAATTAATTAATCATTAATCAAACAAGTTTCAAAATATATTTTTATGAATAAATAAAATATAATAAAAATTAATTTCAAAAATTAATATATATAAATAAATTAAATTTCATGTGCCTCGCATGCAAATAAAATATTTACATAAAATTTGGTTTTCTAAATTACTACTATATTTGAATAAGAAATAAAATAGTCTTTAACAAAAGTAAAAATAAAGTTTTTGGCAAATATCGTGTGATGCCCTTTTGATATGAAAATATTTACATATACTATATGTTGAAACAAAATTTCTATTTTTATATTTATGAGAAAAATAATATAAAATATTTTGTATATGAAAAAACAAATATGTTGCATTTACGTTTTCACATTCACGCTCGACGTACGATACCAAAAATAAAAAACTAATACCAAAATAAATAAATTTTAAAATAATAGTAAAAATTTAGGGGGTTTACATCTTACCCAACTTACAAGAATTTTGTCTTCAAAATTTAGGAATAATTAGGATAGGTAGGGTTAAGAAGATATGAAGAGTTTATCGATAAGAACTCGATCAAATTATTCGGCAAGGAGAAAAAGGCATACAACGAAAACAATCAATTCTGAATAATTGCAAATTTAGATAACTAGGAAAATAAATCGATGAGTCTAGTTTTTGAAATGATCATGTACGTGACTTCCCATTCAGTTTCCAATTTGATTAATAAAAATTTCATAATGCATAACCTCACATGGGTAATTGGATCCATAAGTCTAATATTCAAAATCTAAGTTCGCATTTGATATCAAAATCATTAACATCTTTCTATTCTCGACTTTTTGTCTAACTATCATTCTTCAAAATTTGTTCCATAAATCGTAAATTTACTTGAAAGACTTTTCTTTTCTTCTTTATTCAAAGATGAACTACAACATTTTTCCTTCTTCCAAAATATGTATATTCCACGCCGATATCACATATTAGAAATTAAATAAATCCAAAAACTTGAATTCAAATAAATCTCTAATCTACCTCTATCAACATATCCATATTTATGTATATATCTATATTTATCCTTGAGTTAATTTTGTCTTTAATAATCTCTTCAAAAGTAGAAATTCAATAAATTCCCAACTTAAAAGAAAATTTCTCATATCTTGAAATTCACCTAAATAATCATCATAGTGATTAAATCCTTAAGTCTTCAAGAATTCAAAACTTTTCCATTTTCACTAATTGAAAAACCTAGGAAACTAGTAACAACAAAACACTATTTTTTTGTTATTCTTCCTTAACATTTTATCTACTAGGGTTTATCCCAAATTTCAACGTACTTACTCCAAATTTCAACATACGGTCCAATCTTGTTTATACCTCGTAATCGCATCATCATCCTATCCAACTATACTTTTAATCTCCTCTATGGGGTTTTCTATTCAAGTTTCGTATAACTGAAGAGTGTCATGATCCAATTTCCATATTCGTACAAAGGAATCATATAAGAACAAGGTAATTCACATGAATC
Source organism: Iris pallida (assembly GCA_029216955.1). Classification (NCBI taxonomy): domain Eukaryota; kingdom Viridiplantae; phylum Streptophyta; class Magnoliopsida; order Asparagales; family Iridaceae; genus Iris; species Iris pallida. Next base: position 23,309,076 of record JANAVB010010198.1, read on the forward strand.
ACGGAAGAGTTTTAATGAAAAATCTTCAATGAGTGTAGCAATTCAATTGGGAGGAAACATATGGTTAGATTTAATGATCGTAGTAGCGTATGGGTGAAGTATAGGGGTTGTTAGGTAAAGCACGAAATTAAGGATGCGGATCGAGAGGAAAATAATTAGGGACTCATAACAAATGGTTCCTTGAGAATAAATAGTCTTCTAGGATGGAGTTATGATCAAGGGTATGATTCTAATCATTCTCAAATTTCAAATGATTAGAAGGTCATGATAATAGATATAGGGTCGAAGGAAAGGACGAGTAGTTCAAGACGAGGATATAGTCACATAGGTTGGTCGATGGCTAGCTACAATTGTGTATGTACAACTATCTTGGCCATAGGTGATAGGGCAACTAAATGGGATACTCTTTGTCTATTAATCAAATATGAGCGTTTGTCTTTCTGAAGTAGGTGAAAGACGAAAACAATAAGAAGTTCAAGAAAGATATGATCGAAACAAATACAGGTTTCAAAGAAGATTGAATAGTTCAAAAGAGTTTTGTCAGTTACAGATGAGATCCTAGAGGGCAATATATTTGTCTAATATGCTAAGTTAACTATATCTCAATCCATGTAGAATAATCAGACGAAGAGCGAACTAAGTGCACTAGGTTGATCAGACCATCATGCACCGGTTCTGATTAGACAATATGTTAGTAGATGTGCCCAAATAACATATGTCTTGAACAAGCTCGATAAAAGAGTAAGCTTGCAAAACTAGGCTATAATAGAAATATTAGTCAAGGTGGTCCAAAAATATAAGTATGCGAGATAATGATGAAAGAAAATATAATAGTTCAAGTTCCTTAAAAATCTAAGTCTTGTCCGGTGTTCGTGCCTATACAGTCGTCCTAATGTCTTCTTGTGTAAGGCCTTAGATAAGGTCAAAGGGAATGTTAGGTCGTGAGCCATTCTACCTAACTTACAAGAGTTCAACTAATAGTATGATTGAACAATGGAACTATGCCTAGTACGAGTCATCTTCCTAAGCTCTATTAAGCACGAAAGAAGGATAAGATTTACGGTAGAAAAGCAATCAAGCAGAAGAAAATCAAGGTAGTCAAACGAGAGTTCAAAATTGGAATCAAGGGAGGAGATCAAGCATGTGGATGAGATCCTAGACTTTAATTAATCCTATATGCAGGCCATCTTGGTACAGTAATGTAACCGAAATGTTAAACTCGTCCTGCATGAGCCACTACAAAATCATGTAACGCCCCAGTCCCAAAATAAATAGAACTAGTTACATAGATATGCCAACCGTATAATAAATATAAAAACTTGTAAAATACAGTATAACCATGACAACTAATCTCATCCAAAAATAAAAGAATTATGATATCATATAATCAACTTTAAATTATCATTTATACAAGTTATTGGACGGAGACAAATCCACTACCAACTATTTTAAATGAGAAGGAATACATAAACAATGAAAGGATTAGTCAAGCGTAGCAAAGGACGATCCAAGAGCAAGTCATCTCTGAAGGAATAGAGAAGATCATGACCTTGGCTAGAACACCTGTGAAAAGTCATAAAAGCACACTTGGAGAAATCACCAGGTCCTCAGAAGGACGTAACAAGATACATGAAGAACATGTCATATAAACTGAATATAAAATATGTCACAAAGTCACAAGTAAAAGTAAATAGTGCAAATCATAACATGGCCCAATATCCCATCATCGAAACAAAGGACTACCCCTACAACCAAACAAGGACAATGATGGCATACTATTCTATGATGTGACACTGTCCCATGTCATGACTAGAACAGAGGATGACATGACATAAACTAAGGTCACCTAACCATTCTAAGTAGAAATCATTTTGAGAATAGTACATGGTCGCATGACTTCCAAGTCAAGTCAAGATAAAAGTACCACAGTAGCGAGTCTAAATACTATGTACCATTCCTCATTATCGAGCGAGTCTATAGCATATAGTCTACCTATCGTTCCTCAGTAGCGAGCGAGTCTACGATAAATAGGATAGTAGTCAATGTCTGATCATGTTCTCCCCATCCCATGTATATAGTGTAACTATTAGCGGTTTAGACGTAGCGCATGCACACGGATCATCAGCCAACACACAATTACCTCTATATGCTACTCATACCTCACACATACCTCGTGGCATAGCATGGCAAAGTTTATGATAATACATTAACCAACGGTAGTCCCTTAAATTTAGGTCCACATGAAATTGAAATGAAAGGAAGAAGATATGACTAACATTTGCATGATATATAACTGAAAGAAAGTAAGTAAATCATGAGTAGTAACAAAGGTGCAACTGGATGAGCAGGCAATAAATAGGCACTAAATATGCAATAACTAAACAGTAAAGATGCAGACTAATATAAGCAGTAAATATGACAAGGTATCTTGCCTGGTGGTGTACGATGATTTGAGAGTCCCGATTTGTTCAATAGCTATGGTCGTTATGGAAGGGTCCAAATTTGCGAGTAAATAAGAGTACCTGATTAGTCACGATCAATGGTGATAATTGAGAAGAATTTACAAAAATAAATATTTATATACTATTTTTAAAATTGTATAATATTTCAAACTAGGTTTTATTAGTCAAATATGTTAGGAAAATACTTTAAAAAACAAAAAAAATGTAGGCTAAAAAGTATTGTAATTTTGTCAAAATAATTTTTTTAGGTAAAAATATATATTTTTAATAGTCAAAATACTTTTTGATAAATATGTGAAATTATTTAGAACTAATAAAATATCCAAAATATCATAGAAATCTATAATCATATATTTTAGCGTTCTAACTAAATATTAAAATATATAGTTCCAACCCAAAACAATTATATATATATATATATATATATATATATTTATATATTTATATATAAATATATAAAATAATATATATAATATATATAAAAAAAATATATAAAATAATATATATATATATATATATATATATATATATATATATATATTATATATATATTTTTTTGAAGAAAGGAGCTTTATTGATATATCAGGCACAAAATGTCGAAGCCTATACAAGTAAACGAGCCATGCGCAAAGAGATAACAGAAAAAAGAGGCCATTAGCCAAAAATAGGTTTCGCTCCCGAGCTCGAGGTTAGGTCAGCGCCTTCCAAAAACGGTTCAGAGAGTGTGTGCAGTACCTCCTGATTTTGCGGATTTGTCGGAGGGCTTCCCTGTTCAGCTGTCTGGGGTTGTATTGGCGTATTTCGTACCTATATTTGTTCCGGTTCTTCCAGAGCACCCAAATATCGGCGACTGCGACGATCTGATGGTCGTGAGAGATGCCCCAGTTGGCGAGGAGATGGTTGAAGCCCTTGGCCCGATGAGACAGCCCGCAACGATAGGAGAGGTTATTCCAAAGTTGAGCGGCGAGGTCACCAGAGAACAGGATATGTTCAGTGGTTTCTAAACCTGGGGAAGTGCAACAATGGCATCTTGAAGCAAGGTTGAATCCGATGGAGTTGTGGGAGTCGTCGGTAGGAAGCTTCCTGCGATGAGCTCTCCAGACAAGAACAGACCATTTACAGGGGATGTAGGAGTGCCAAAGAGGTGCGATCAACGGGGATGACACGCTGGTGCCTCTCACCATGATCCTGGCAGAGGCTATCGTGAAAGTTCTACCGGAGTTGGGAGTCCACCTCAAGGTGTCAGGGAAATCGTTGAGCTGTACTTCCGCTGCGGCGAGGTAGGCCGCCGCCACCGGCCCCAGCCAATCTCTGATCCGGCCACACCTCTACCCTGAGTTGTTATCCCATAAATCAAGGATCATGCAATTAGGGGGGCGGTCAAGGTTAGCTAGAGGACTGCATTACCGAGCCATGGCTCTAGCATAGCGACGAGCTGTCGTTGCCAAGCTGTAGGCGGATTAAGGGTTCGACAGGGTGTCGGCCATGAAGGATACGGCGCCAGGATGCAGAGGAACGGTTGTTGGCTACGGCCGTCGCAGGATAGGAATATTGGAAGTATCTAGCCTTCATGAACCGAGTCTAGATGGAGTTATCCGAACGGAGCTTCCACCACAACTTCATGGAACAGGCGTCAATGATGTGAGCAAGTCTGCTGAAGCCAAGTCCGCCCGCATTGGTAGGTGTGGCCATTGTGTCCTAGCTGGCCCAGTGGTGCTTATCCATGTCGTCGAGGTATCCCCAAAAGAAGTTGGCAAAGAAGGGATTCTAACGAGGATAACACCTTCTTAGGAGGAAGCGTACGGCTAGGGTGTTGATAGGGATGGAGGATAAGACATGCTTGATTAGAATCATCTTTCCGCTCGGAGATAGGGTCGCGTTTTCCCATCTCGCAATTTTTTCCTGATTTTGTTCACTAGCCCTTCGTAGATGCCTGAATTAGATTTACCATATACCAGAGGGCACCCCAGATAAGAGAACGGCGGATATGCGATGGAGAAGGAGGTCAGGTTGGCGAAAGTAGCCGAGTGGTTCCTGTCGGCCTTGTGATGGATGTAGATTACACTTTTGTCGGTAATGAATCGTTGGCCAGAGCATCTGGTATATTTCTCTAGCGTTCTGCTGACCACCTCTACCGACCTGATGTCACCGGATGAGAAGATGAGGATATCGTTTGCATAGGCCAAATGGGTTATTAAAGGGCAACCAGTCGTGGTATGCAAGTGGTAGAATCTGGAGGTATTTGGCATGCTATTCAGGTTTTTGCTGAACGCTTCGGCGACAATGATGAAGATGGTGGAGGATAGCGGGTCTTCCTGTCGAACCCCGTGGCTAGATCTGAAGAAGCCGTCGGCCTTCCTGTTGATGACAATAGAGAACCAAGAGTTGCTGATGGATCTGAAGATGGCGTCAATCCAAATTTTAGAGAACCCGAAGGCTCTAAACACCCAAATCATGAATTGCCAGTCCAAACGGTCATAGGCCTTCTCCATGTCGAGTTTGATGGTGGCGTTCCCTCCCTTAGAAGGGAATTTCATACAAGTTATCATTTCCTGAGCGAGAAGGATGTTGTCGGTGATGTTCCGTCCAGGGACAAAGCCGCTTTGCTCCTCGAAGATTAACTTGGGAAGAAGATTGGACATGTGGATCGCGATGATCTTGGAGATGATTTTATTGGTGAAGTTGCATAAGCTGATCGGTCTGAAGTCTGCGAAGGACTTCGGGTTGTCTTTTTAGGGATTAGGATAAGGTTGGCACGAAAGATGGATTTGGGATAGCTCGCACCTAGGAAGAAGGCAACAACGACCTCATGAATGTCCGATTCGATGATGTCCCAACAAGATCGGAAGAAGACACCGAAGAAACCATCAGGCCCGGGGGTGCTGTGTTCGTCGAAGGCCCAGACTGCAAAATTGAATTCCTCCGCGGAGGGGGTGTAGGAACGAAATCGTAAAGCGCAATACACTAGAGGAGGGTAAATAGAGTTGGCAGCGGAATAATGCTAATTAAAAATTATTAGCAGCAAGATCACAGAATAATAATCACAACTAAATAATTTAAAGGCAGAGATAAGAAAGCAAACGCAAAGACAGCGATGTACACTGGTTTTCCTCTGTTGAGGACTAGTCCAGTCGGTAGAACTCTTGCTACCAGTTGAATCCACTATTTGCAAAACCGTAAGTTTTCTTACGAAGTCCTTGCAACTTCTACAACGCGAGCTTTGATACGAAGAACTCGTCCAACTTCAATTGTGAAGAGGTATTCTTCTATCAAGCCTTCCGATTACAATCACTCGGAAACTTCTAGACCGTACCGCACTGGCAAATCGACTAGAGGATTGTAACTGGCTTGAGATCTGAAAATTAAAGCTCGAGAAAAACTCTTTGGTAGATAGTAGGCTTTAAAAAGAGAGAAGATTGAAAGTGAATGAGTGAGTTAAAATGATCGAAATCTTGCGCTATTTATAGGAGTTCCAAAGACAGAATTCTGGCAAAATTCAGGGCAGAATTCGGGCAGAACTCGATGAGCAAATCTAGGTCAAATCCGCAACTGCAGGAGGACCAAGTTCCAAGGAATTCAAAAATTAAAACGGCCACTAACCGAACTCTGGCCGAGTTCTGTCAGGGTTTGGTTAGGGTATTTCAAAATAGATTTTGGGGAATTTTGAAAACCTTTTTGGAGCTTTTGTAAATACGAATGTTTTTCAAAACTAAGGACATTTTAAAAATATTTTGAAATCATTTTAGAATAGCCTATTTGCCAGTACGACTCGGTGTACAATGTATTTCTAGACTCAATAAAATAAAAGATTACATTGCTCAAAGAAATACAGACTCGAACAGGCAAACAACGCTTTGGTCTTGAACTGAGTACATATCCATTCTTGATCATGTCCAAGAGTCCGAGATATCCTGACTAGCTCCATATATCGAGATAGAGTTTGATCAATTATTAAAATCAGTTTGACCATATGACCAATGGGCCAACAATCTCCCCCATTTTGATAATTGACAAACTATGAATGATATAACATCTTTTGAGATACAATACCACAAAAATTGTTCAAAATTGTTCAATCCCTGTATTATTCTCAAAACAAAATGTTAAATCCTTTTTTCTCTCCCGTTGTCACTTAGCAAAATAATTGTAAAGAAATAGGCTCCCCCGCAATTAATGCATAAGCTACAACCGTGAAGAAACACAAGAAAATAATATCTCATGTAGTGAGAATATACAAGACATAATAGGGAAGTATTTCATAGGCAGTTTATAAAATAGAAGCAGATAAAGATGCTATAAAGAATAAATAAACTGATATGAAAGATAAACTACGCATCCCATAAAAATAAAATGATGTTCAAGAGACATCAAGAAATATCCAGTACAAGTCCAAAAAAAAACTGATAATAAAAGCTAAAAAGAAAGAAACTTGGAATGTCAGAGCATTTCCAAGTATACAGTAGACAACAACTAAGCCTCAAAATCAGCTAATACATCATCATCACATCTCCTCATCATCCTCGAAAAAATTTAATTCAAAGATTAGTAATTTTAAATCTCAAAATAATATAATTAATATTATTTTACAAATTAATATTCTTTACTCAGCATCTGTCTCAGATTAGCTGTAGGAGTACTGTTCCAGCTAATTATGGTTCACCGGAGAACTCTTAAGTACCGTTTCGCTTCGACCATAGTCGTGGTGACAGACAGACTCTTTTTAGGCTTGTCTCTAAAACAGTTTATGAGTATCGAATAAATAATTGATAAAACAAAATTAATTAATATTATTGATATCTAAAATTCCTAATTTTCGACGTAAATAATTGAAACGATCTTATGCTAGAGGTTTTGTGAAGATGTCAGCTAATTGATTCTCAGTGTCTATGTATACAAGTCAATATCTCCATTCTGATGATGATCTCTAAAAAAATGATGTCGGATCTCGATATGCTTAGTACGAGAGTGACATACTGGATTCTTAGTCAAATTAATTGTGCTCATTTTGTCACAGAAAATGGGAATGCGTGTGAAAAATAAATCATAGTCTTCCAAGGTTTGTTTCATCCACAAAATTTGTGCACAACAACGTCCAGCGGTGATATACTCAGCCTCTGTTGTTGATAGGGCTACAGAATTTTGCTTTTTACTAAACCATGAGACTAAAGCCTTGCCTAAGAAATGACATGTGCCGCTGGTACTTTTTCTATCAACTTTGCATCCAGCAAAATCTGCATCCGAGTAACCAATAAGGTCAAAGGACTTGGTTTTGGGATACCATAAGCCAACAGAAGAAGTGTCCTTAAGGTATCGAAAGATACGCTTAACTGCGCACAGATGTGATTCTTTTGGATTAGCTTGAAAACGTGCACACAGGCAAACACTAAACATAATATCTGGACGACTAGCAGTTAAATAAAGTAAACTACCGATCATACCTCTATACTTACGTGTGTCGACAGGCTTGCCTTGTTCATCAATATCAAGCTTTGTTGAAGTTGCCATCGGAGTGCCAATAGGTTTGACATTGTCCAGATCAAACTTCTTTAGCAAATCTTTTGTGTACTTGGCTTGATTTATGAATGTCCCATTGCCAGTTTGTTTGATTTGTAGTCCGAGAAAGAATTTCAGCTCTCCCATCATGCTCATCTCAAACTCATTCTGCATACACTTTGAGAATTCTTGACAAAAAGATTCATCAGTAGATCCAAAGATAATATCATCTACATAGACTTGAATCAAAAGAATATAATTATTCAAATACTTTATAAACAAAGTAGTGTCAACCTTTCCTTCTGAAAAACCGTTGTCAAGTAGGAAAGAACTTAGACGATCATACCAAGCACGAGGGGCTTGTTTTAAACCGTATAAAGCTTTCTTCAACTTGAAAACATGATCAGGATTTTTAAAATCTGTGAAACCTGGAGGTTGTGCTACAAAAACTTCTTCTTTTATAAAACCATTTAAAAATGCACTCTTGACATCCATTTGAAATAATTTAAAATTATAAAAACATGCAAATGCACATAACATGCGAATGGATTCTAATCTCGCAACTGGGGCATAAGTCTCATCGTAGTCGATACCTTCTTCATGATTGTATCCTTGAGCTACGAGTCGAGCCTTATTGCGAGTCACTAAACCATTCTCGTTCAGTTTATTTCGGAATACCCATCGGGTGCCAATGACCGGATGATCAATAGGCTTGGGAACAAGTTCCCAAACTTGATTCCGTTCAAATTGGTTTAATTCCTCATGCATAGCATCTAACCAAAAATGATCACTACATGCTTCATCAATGGTTTTGGGTTCTAGCTGTAAAATGAATGCAACACTAGAAACAATATCTCTACTGGATGTACGAGTACTTACACCTTTGGTAATATCACCAATTACCAAATCCTTTGGATGATCAGCCGTAAATTTCAATCTTTTCGGCAGACTCCGAAGGTAGCTGCTTCCGGGTTCTTCTCTTGGAGAATCAGCTGGTGTTGAGCATGGTACAGTTAGATCTTCGTTATTGTCATCGATAGTCATTTGATTCAATTCATCAAAGGTGACGTTGATTGATTCTTCGATGATCATAGTTCGTTTGTTGAAGACTCTGTATCCTTTGCACTTGGCCGCATAACCTAAAAATATACCTTCATCGGCCTTTTCGTCAAACTTTTCCAAATTATCTTTAGTATTAAAAATAAAACATTTACAACCAAATATTCTAAAATATGAAACTGATGGAATTCTATCAAACCATAACTCAAATGGAGTCTTCTTCGATTTGGGTCGAATTAGAACTCTATTGAGAACAAAACAAGCTATATTGACAGCTTAGCTCAGAAATATTTGGGTAGACTAAACTGGTTTAACATTACTCTGGCCATTTCGGATAGAGTTCTGTTCTTATGTTCCACAACTCTATTTTGTTGTGGAGTCCTAGGACAGGAGAACTCGTGTACAAAACCGTGTGTGTCACAAAATTGCTCAAACTCTGCATTTTCGAATTCGCCACCATGATCGCTTCTAATACGAGTGATCCTGTAACCCTTTTTATTCTGTAATTTCTTGCAAAAGGCGACAAATTCGGATAATACATCATTCTTACGTGTCAAAAAGTATACCCACGTGTATTTAGAGTAATTATCTACAATTACAAAAGCATATAACTTACCTCCGAGGCTAGCAACTCTGCTAGGAACAAATAAGTCCATATGTAGCAATTGTAGAGGTCTAGTAGTACATACTGCGTTTACTAACTTGAATGTGGATCTGGTAGCTTTGTTCTTTTCACATTGGCTGCATACCGAATCCTTCTTGAATGTTATGTCCGGTAAACCGCGTACTAGCTTCTTCGTGGATAATCTTGAGATTGTGTCCATATTTGCGTGACCGAGTCTCATATGCCACAGATGACTCTCATCACTTTTAGCCATTAAGCATCTACCTGAAATGTTAGTTTCTTCCAACAAATAGAAAACATATATGTTGTCCTCCCTGATACCTTCAAAGATAGTACTACCAGTTGAGCTATCAACTATAGTACATTTGCCTTTACCAAAGTTGATGCCATAACCATGATCAGCTAAATGACTTATGCTGAGTAGATTATGTTTCAACTCGGTAACCAGACAGACGTCCTTAATCGCAGGATAGGGAGACTTACCAACATCATCGATACCAATGATATACCCTTTCAAGTTATTACCGAAGGAGACATAACCTTCCTTCTTCTTCTTCGACAATGTTGCAAATAATGTAGCTTCACCGGTCATATGCCGTGAACAACCGCTGTCGAGGATCCATTTGCTTTTAGCATGTGAAAGGTGTTCCACCTACAAAACAATTTGCAGATGAAACTTTTGGTACCCATTTCTTGTAAGGTCCTGAGATGTTAGCTTTTGGTATCCATGCATAAATATTTAAATCAACAAGCTTTCTGATTCTACATGCAGGAAAAATATGACCAGTGTGGCCACAATAATGACATTGTGCATGTTGAGTATTGAAAGCTGAGTGGTGTGCATGGTTGGTAGGTTTAGGTTTTCTAGTATAGAAGAAAGCATACCTATAATCCTGTTTGGGCTTAACCTTTTGGGGTAAAGGTTTGATATGGTTAGGTCTGACAGTGTTTGGTTTGGGAATATTCTGATTACTCGGTAAGTGACACGTGTTAGGGTAGGAAGCAGCAGTCTCAGACTGTTTTCCTAACCTAATTTCCAATCTTTTGGAAGTGTCATATAACTTAGTATAGTCAAAAGTGAGTGCTTCCATTCTGACTTGTGCACATTGAAGACTTTTCTTCTCTTTAGAAAGTTCTTCTTTTAGTTGGTTAATAATTTTGTCTTTTTCTTCGGATGACTTGGTAGTCTCGTGTAATAAGAGCTTAATAGAAGAAAGCTCACCAGACTCACTAACATTATCTTTAACCTCAGTTAGTAGGTCGGTAAGTCTTCATATTTCACCTTTGTACTCTTTGAGTACCTTCTTAGAGGTTTGATATTTGCTACGCAGTTTCCTGTAATCACTTATCAGTTCTCTGAAGGCTTCTCCTAATTGCTCAAAGGTAAAGTCATCATATGTATCAACTATAGGTTCAGAGAGTACCTGATCGGATGCCATAAAGCATACATTTGCAGCATCTTCTGATTGTTCATCTTCTGAGTCGCTGCTTCACTTTTATGCCATATGCTGGTATTGGCATACTTTCGAGATGTTGATCTCTTCAGGTTCCCTTTCTCAAACCTGTTGCTCTTCTTACTTGATGATGAGTTTGTAGGACAATCCTTCTTCATGTGTCCCTTCTTCTTGCAGCCATAGTAGACAACATCATCTTGATAGCAGTTGTTGCTGCTATTGTTTTCTTTGGCTTTCTTCTCATATCTCATGAATCTTTTGAATTTCCTTGCTAGGAGTGCTTGATCTTCAGCATCAGATTCACTGCTGTCTGAATCACCTTCAGCAGCTTTTCTGTGCTGAGCCTTGAAAGCGATCGTCTTCTCCTTTGGTGCAGGCTCTTCAAAATCTTGTAGATCCAGTTCATGAGTGAGTAGCTTACCCATGAGTACTTCGAGTGTCATGGTAGTGAGGTCGTTTCCTTCAATAATTGCAGTAGCCATCGGAATCCAGTTCTTTGTAAGTGCTCACAGGAGTTTACGAATCTTTTCATGGTTACTGTAATCTTTGCCTATGGAGGACAAAGGATTTACAATATCCAAGAATCTTTCGAACATCTGAGTAACTGTTTCGTTGAGCTTCATCTTTAACACCTCATACTCTTGAGTAAGTCTGCTGACCATTGATTCTTTGACTTGAGTCGTGCCTTCATGTGTGACTTCAAGAAGCTTCCACACTTCATTAGCAGTTGTGCATATAGACACCCTGTTAAATTCAGTTCTGTCTAAAGCACAAAATAAAGCGTTAATAGCACGTAGGTCAAGATTATTAGCAACATTTATACGAGGTGGCTTTTGATAGTCATCAATAACAATAGACCATAAATCAAAATCAAGAGATTTCAAGAAGAAACTCATCCATATTTTCCACTAGGTATAATTTGTACCATCAAACAGTGGAGGTCTGTTTGTGGCCTGGCCTTCACTTGTGAATTTCACAGTTGCCATGTGTTGTGCTGTGATCTATATAACAATTAATTAAATGAATAAATAATTGTAATGTTACCTTGTTTTACCTGTAACACTCGCTCTAATACCAATTGTAGGAACAAAAACGTAAAGCGCAATACTCTAGAGGGGGGTGAATAGAGTTGGCAGCGAAATAATGCTAATTAAAAATTATTAGCAGCAAGATCACAGAATAATAATCACAACTAAATAATGTAAAGGCAGAGATAAGAAAGCAAACGCAAAGACAACGATATATACTGGTTTCCCTCTGTTGAGGACTAGTCCAGTCGGTAGAACTCTTGCTACCAGTTGAATCCACTATTTGTAAAATTATAAGTTTTCTTACGAAGTCCTTGCAACTTCTACAATGTGAGCTTTGATACGAAGAACTCGCCCAACTTCAATTGTGAAGAGGTATTCTTCTATCAAGCCTTCTGATTACAATCACTCGGAAACTTCTAGACCGCACCGTACTGGCAAATCGACTAGAGGATTGTAACTGGCTTGGGATCTGAAAATTAAAGCTCGAGAAAAACTCTTTGGAAGATAGTAGGCTTTGAATAGAGAGAAGATTGAAAGTGAATGAGTGAGTTAAAATGATCGAAATCCTTCTCTATTTATAGGAGTTCCAAAGACAGAATTTTGGTAGAATTCGGGCAGAATTCGGGAAGAATTCGGACAGAACTCGATGAGCAAATCTCGGTCAAATCCACAACTGCAGGAGGACCAAGTTCCAAGGAATTCAAAAATTAAAACGGCCACTAACCGAACTCTAGCCGAACTCTGGCCAAACTCTGGCCAAGTTCTGTCAGGATTTGGTTAGGGTATTTCAAAATAGATTTTGGAGAATTTTGAAAACCTTTTTAGAGCTTTTATAAATACGAATGTTTTTCAAAACTAAGGACATTTTAAAAACATTTTAAAATCATTTTGGAATAGCCTATTTGCCAGTACGACTCGGTGTACAATATATTTCTATACTCAATAAAATAAAAGATTATATTGCTCAAAGAAATACAGACTCGAACAGGCAAACAACGCTTCGGTCTTGAACTGAGTAGATAGCCGTTCTTGATCATGTCCAAGAGTCCGAGATATCCTGACTAGCTCCATATATCGAGATAGAGTTTGATCAATTATTAAAATCAGTTTGACCATATGACCAATGGGCCAACAGGAGGGGTCAAGAGCTGCAAGTTCTCTCGCTCGCTGCTTAAGTTGGGGACCTTAGCCAGGAATTCCTTATCTTTAATGACGACATCTTTGGAGAATAATTTGGTATAGTAGTTAGCGGCTGCCATGTGGATGCTCCGCTGGTCTTTGAGTAAGATACCGTTCTCGTTGGAGATTTGGTGCAGATTAAGTTGATGTCTGTGACATTTGACGTAAGCGTGGAAGAAACCTGAATTCTTGTCGCCCTCGACATCCCAGGTTAATCTGGCTTTCTGCATCCAAAATTTTGTCTCGACCTTCAGTCGAGACTTGAGTAGAGCTTTGGTGAGGTTGAGTGCGGCACGGGCCTTCGCAGATCTGTCTGAGGCGTACCGGATCTCAGCACGGGTTACATCATCCTCCGCCATCTTTATCTCTTGAAAGATGTTGTCGAAAGCGAGCTTGCTCCACGTTAAAATTTTGCCTTTGGTTGCTTTGAGTTTGGCGGCTACACGAACAAGGGGGTCGGGGTGAGTCGTCGAATTCCAAGCGGAGGCAACGGTGCTTCTGAATTGAGGGTGATGTCTCCAGATGTCCAGGAATCGAAAAGGTTTCTTGATGAGGTTGGATTTGCTGCTGATCTCGATTATAAGAGGGGAATGGTCCAATTCGATGGAGTTAAGGTGAGAGAGGTTGGAGATGAGATTCATATCGGACCAGCGGTTGTCGACCAAGGCTCGATCCAGGCGGAAGTATTGTCTTCGGACGCCTTCCTGCATGTTACACCAGGTAAAGGCGTTGCCGGAGAAAGGGAGAGGGACATGTATGCATTGAAGATGAAGGTGATGAAGTCATTCATGGCCAACTGGGGGAGGGCGACCCCCAGATTTCTCCTCTCTGCTTGAGATCGTGTTGAAGTCTCCGAGGCAGAGCCACGGAAGGTTGTTGAGGTGGAGGTGGGTGTCCGTCAGGGTGTTCCAGAGTAGCTTGCGCTCGGTGAATTCGCAGTGTCTGTAATGCCTGTGGTTTGTATCACGTATTCTTGGAATACGTGTACGTATTTTATTGCATGATTTCCTGGCTTGGCATTTCCTTCTTGGCTTGGCCTATTCCTGGTTCGGGTTGCTTGGTTCGGCTTGGCTTGGTTTTGATTGGGTTCATGATGAACCCAAGGTGAACCCCTACCTACCACCACCATTTTGTATTTATTAGCCCTCTTTATTCTCTCTCTTCATTACTCGTCTTCTTCTTCCTCATTTACTTCCTTAACTACCAGAGAGAGAAGAGAGAGGTCTAGGCAAGTGCAACTTGCTTCATGGAGGAACTCAAATTTTATTACTTTATTCTTTTCCTTACAACATTTTAACTAACTTTAGAACTTGGCATTTTCACTTTCCATGGCTAGATTCTTGTAGATCTATATTTGCTTATTTTTCGGATTTCTTGGGTTTTGATCTACTTAATCTTGTTATTTCCTAGTTTTGATGGTTCCATGTTATAGAGAATTTTGTTCTACCCTATTTTGACCTATGGAAGTTCGGATTTGGGCTCCGGATGAAGGTTTTATGAAGCTTGGAAGGCATGGGCTCATAGTGTTCTTCTCCTCAGAAATTTGGAGAAGAAGAACAGTTTCCCTGGCGCATGGCTGTACTTGACTGCGTGAGTATTCATGCGGCAAGTCGCCTCCAGCCGCATGAAACCCTTGTACTTCTGAGCCGCATGAAACTCAGTCCCAGCCGCATGAGGCTGAGTCCCATTCTCAGCCGAATGGGCTCATTTCCTCTAGCTGCGTGAGTCTATATGGACTTAGCCGCATTAGTGGGAGCAACTATTTAGACCGCATAGGAAGCCATCACCCCAGCCGCATAAGCAATCACATTGACCCAGCCGCATGAATCTGGCTTCGCGAGCCGCAGAAACTCGGGTCCCTCAGCCGCATGCACACCCGTTCCCTGCTAGCCGCATGTGCCCCTACCCCGTGAGTCGCATGAGTCTAATTCATCCTAGCCGCATGGAACCTCCCTTCCCCCTTGCCGCATGGAAGCTAGTCCCACTCCCAGCCGCATAGGCCCTGATCCTCGAGCCGCATGAGAATCCCCAGACCCAGCCGCATGGACTTCTTAGTCTGGGCCGCATGAGTTCGAATTATCCCAGCCGCATATGCATCTTTTATTTTCTGGCCGCATGCGCTCTCATATTTGAGCCGCATGAGTCTTACCCTTTCCTGACCGCATATGCTTTAGCCGCATGGCTCTTCTTTAGCCCCGAATATTGATATTTTATTAGATATTTTACGTCCATTTTATATCCTTACGCCTTTTGTCCTGAACTTGAAAATCATGAATTCATTTGATATGTTTGGAATTGATAATTGAGCATGACGTGATAGTGACCCGTAGTGGTGCACTCCTGATGTGACTAACATGACCTGATAGTGGCCCGCCGTAGCGCACTCCTGACAAAGTACACTTGACATGATAAACCTGACATGATATATCTGATAAGCTGTTGCGACGGCTACTGACATGACATGACTTGTATAATTAATCCTGGATACCGTGGGTGATTGTGCTTGTACAAATAATCCAGTCCTGTCTTGCATCATGTCTAGGGAGGGACTCCTGAGTACCACGGTCAGGAGTACCTATTGAAATGAACTAAGGACTAATAACTAGATTAATACATTAGTCATGAAGAGATTTTCCAGCTACAGGCAATTCCGTTACCTGGGCGCGCCTGGGATCTGTAGCCTGCGGTCGAGTAGGGCACATTTCCAGCACACTGTCATGTGTTGCACCCTTCAAGCTACTTAAGGGTACATGCATTTCCTGGACGATGTACCCACCTGAATTCAACCCTAATCTTTCATCCTAGGTAACCTGGATGGTCTGCAGGGCTTGTGGCTGTGGAATAATCTCACTGCATCTTGTTAGTAATTAGGCTTGTGATAACCCTAGTTAGTTAAAGTATCAAGCCGTAGTTCTTGCTTGGCCGTGAAATGATTGGATGGAGTCTAACCAGTCTAGTCTTGTCCTGATCCTGTTCTAGATTACTGCATGACCAGAATGCTTGTATTTATTTTATTGATAAAGGGTGAGAATTCCAAGTCCCGTTCAGACGAAAGGTTACAACTCCGGTCCTTGTTTGGTTTACGGGTTGTAACCTGGTTATCTGAATAGTTCTATGGTCATCTCGTCGTATATCATCCTGATGTATTTTTTTATTTCCAGTTCTTACTTTTATTTATACTCTTGTGCTGATTGCTGGTTTTAGTTGCTAAGTGAAGCTTCCTTTGTGGCACTTGTTCTTTCTGGGGTCTGACCCAGCTGGTTTTGTGTGGCCAAATTTCGGAGCAGCTCTAGAGGATCTACCGACCTTCCAGCCAGATGGTGGCCACTAGACGGAACCCTGGCAACGAGTGGGTTTATTTTTGATCTCCCACTTTATCGTAAAAATATTCTTTTGAGGCGTTTAGCCAACGAGCACCTGTTTAGCTCGATTGCACTTTACTTACTGTCTGCCTACGGGCTGTAACATGATTGACAGATCCTAGGGTTGATCATGTATGACTAAACTCTTGCTAGTCCTAACATTTGTAACGACTAGCTTCATGATCAGCTGAATATGTGATGTTTGGGACGCCTTACTATTGTATATTTAATGATCATACTTCTTGTAACCTTTTACTTACTTGCTTGTGATTGAGACGCTAGGCTTGTTCATGACCTTAAGAGACTGTTGGCTTGTAGATAAACCCTCATGTATCTAGACAGCCGTGACCGTATAGCGAGATGGATTCCATTTCATATACGTAGCTGGCTATCTCTGGCCCCGCTCTCCAGTATTCTGGTTCTGGGGCGTGACATGGTTTAAGTGGTGGCCCATGCAGGTCTTGTGAATCAAGATATGTGAGGGTTTATCGGATAGATGTCTCAATCAGTATTCGTCCTTGATCTCTGCTCGTATCGTCTGAATCCCTGGATTCTTGCCCTGATTACATGCTTGTATCGTTGATCTGTCCTGGTCCTTCCTTATTGTTTCCCTGTGTCGTCTTCTTCAGCGACACTGTACCTGACCCTGCCGATCAGCAAGGAAGAGCACCTCCCGTGTACCAGCAGCAACCTGGGGATCAAGCCCAGCATTTCGGAGTCGCCTCCAGGGTGATACCCACTGGAGAAGAGCCCCCAGTTCAGCCAGTTCAGCCTACCGAACCTGATGATGGCACATTAGTAGGACTCGTCAGGACCTTGATAGCTTCCCAAGATCGCAGAGAAGATGCCTTGCACCAGGCAGTGACAGATGCTTTGACCCGGGGCGGTCATCAGGGTAACAGCGCGGCCAACAGCTTCAAGCGCTTGAACCCTCCCTTCTTTGATGGTAGCGAAGATGCTATCGCAGCAGATGCATGGCTTCAGGACATAGAGGTGATTCTAGAAGCAGCCAGGACCCCAGAGAACGAGAAGGTGGCCGTTGTGCGCTGCAGATGTTAGAACTTGCCCGCAGCTGGTGGGCAGCGCAAGCCGTTGGATTAGCAGCACCCATTGCTTAGGCAGTATTCAGAGAGAGATTCCAGACCAAGTATTTTGATACCGTGGCTCGATATGATCTGCAGACGAGGTTTACCAATCTGAAGCAAGGAGGCAGGACGGTCGACGGATATACGGCCGAGTTTTCCAGACTCAGTCGGTTTGCTCCTACCTTGGTGGCAACCGAGTATGATCGAGCCCAGCGATTCCAGCAGGGGCTTCACCTAGAGATTCTATTGGCAGTCGAGCAGTTTGAGCATCAGACTTTTGATGCAGTCTTGAGAGCAGCCCGAAGGCATGAGTATACCTCCCAGAGGATTGTGGATAGGGCCGGAGGTCGGAAGAGATCTCACGGCCAGATGAATCAGTCTTCAGCACCAGCCCCGGCAGCCAGGGCCTTGACTATTGGAGCTCCGAGGCGAGCGGCCTCAGTAACGTCGGTTCAGCATTCCACCCCGACGTACCCTCAGCAGCAAAAGCAGAAGCAGTCTTTCGCAGTGGGATGTTCTCATTGTTGGAAGCCAGGCCATGTAGTGGCAGAGTGTCGCAGGGCACAGGGATTGTGTCTGGCTTGTGGAGCAGCAGACCATAGGATTGGATCTTACCCGAATAGGGGTGGTTCATCATCGTCCAACCTTTCCAGCTCTTCGGTGAGAGGACCAGCACCGGTCCAGCAGCAGCAGCAGCAGCAGCAGTACCCATTGTCGAGGCCCTTGCCGCCTCAGTCCCAGATGTTCCAGCAGCAGAACCCCCAGCAGCATGCACAAGCCCAAGCCTTGAGTCAGAGTAGGCAGCGAGGATTTCAGCAGAGGGGACCAGCACCCCGAGGGCACGGTCAGGCTATGGTGATGATCGCAGAGGAAGGATTGGCACCAGGTGAGGTAGTGGCAGGTACTATTCTCGTCAACTCCTTTCCAGCTTCAGCTTTATTTGATTCTGGTGCATCGCATTCTTTTATGTCTGTACGATTCGCGACACGGATAGGATTGGAGCCCGAGTCATTATCAGTAAGGCTCAATATACTTACTGGTAACGGACTTGTGGGAGTAGATAGAGTGTTTTCCTCGTGTCGGATCGTAGTTAACGGTAGAGAGTTTCCCGCTAGATTGATAGAGTTCCCGATGACCGACTATGATGTGGTCTTAGGGATGGATTGATTGAGGAACCAGTATGCTAGAATAGATTGCCATGTTGGTAGAGTTGTTTTTAGCATTCCAGGCGAGCCAGAGTTTTCCTTTTCCCGAGGTGAAGTTGAGCCTTCTCCTCCGATATTGCGGATGACAGTAGCAGCAGTTCTGTTGCCCAGGATAGTGGATGAGTTCCCAGATGTTTTCCCAGAAGAGCTTCCAGGTATGCCGCCAGAACAGGAGATCGAGTTCACTATAGACTTGATTCCCGGGACAGCCCCAGTGTCAGAGAGAGTCTATAGGATGGCGCCGTCAGAGTTGGAGATATTGTACAAGATGATTGAAGAACTCAGAACTAAGGGATTCATTCGTTCTAGTGGATCGCCTTGGGGAGCCCCGATGCTTCTTGTGAAAAAGAAGGATGGTACGTCCAGGTTATGTGTTGATTATCGTACCTTGAACTCAGTGACAATCAAGAACAGATACCCTCTTTCGAGGATAGATGACTTGTTTGATCAACTCAAGGGGGCTTCAGTATTCTCGAAGATTGATTTGCGCTCAGGATATCATCAGATCAGAGTCAGAGAGCAGAATATCCCGAAGACAGCTTTTCGATCGAGGTATGGGCATTGGGAGTTCCTTGTTATGCCTTTTGGAGCAACTAATGCGCCGGCAGTATTCATGGATCTCATGAATCATATTTTCATGCCTCACTTGGATCAGTTCGTGATTGTGTTCTTGGATGACATCCTGGTCTACAGCAAGAGTGAGGCGGAGCATGAGCAGCATCTCCGTATAGTTCTTCATATCCTCAGAAAGCACCGGTTATATGCCAAGTTCAGTAAATACGAGTTCTGGCTCGATCGAATTTCGTACTTGGGTCATATCATCACCAGAGGAGGAGTGGAAGTGGATCTCCAGAAGATTGTGGCTATTGAGTCATGGCCAGTGCCCAGCACAGTTGCAGAGGTTCGTAGTTTTCTTGGATTGGCCGGCTACTACCGGCGGTTTGTTTCGGATTTTGCTCGGATATCAGCGCCATTGACGCAATTGACCCGCAAGGATGCGCAGTTTGCTTGGACGGCAGAGTGTCAGAGTTCTTTTGAGCAGTTGAAGCGAGGCCTGATAACAGCTCCTATTCTCACGCTTCCAGATGGAACTGGAGGATTCTCAGTATATTATGATGCTTCAGGCAGAGGCTTAGGATGTGTTCTGATGCAGCATGGGAAGGTAATAGCTTATGCATCACGACAACTTCGTGATCATGAGAGGAATTACCCAACCCATGACTTGGAGCTGGCAGCAGTAGTGTTTGCACTTAAGTTATGGAGGCACTATTTGTATGGAGATAGGGTGGAGATTTTCACCGACCATAAGAGTCTGAAGTATGTTTTCACTCAGAAGGATCTTAAAATGCGTCAGAGGAGATGGCTGGAGCTTCTTGTGGATTATGATGTCAACTTGCAGTATCATCCTGGGAAGGCCAACGTTGTTGCAGATGCTTTGAGCAGGAGAGCCGGAGTTTATTTCCTAACAGCACAACCAGAGCTGTTAGCAGATCTTCAGAAGATGGGTATAGAAGTTGTTCTCCCTTCCAGCGTAGCATTGATGGCCAGTATGCAAGTCCAGTCCACTATAGTCGAGAGGATCCGGATAGCGCAGTCAACAGATTCCAAGCTTCAGCGACTCAGAGCAGAGTGTGAGGCAGGACGAAGACCGGAGTTATATATTCATGAGGACGGTACACTTCGACATGGTAAGTGTCTTTGTGTACCCAGCGGAGATATCCGGCAGGAGATCATGTCAGAAGTGCACAGTTCTCAGTATTCCATCCATCCTGGCGGTACGAAGATGTACCGTAATATCCGTCAGCACTTCTGGTAGAATGGCATGAAGCGGGAGATAGCTCGGTTTGTCTCTCGGTGTTTGGTTTGCCAACAAGTCAAGGCCGAACATCATAGACTAGTAGGACTTCTTCAGTCCTTGCCGATTCCAGAATGGAAGTGGGAGCATGTGACCATGGATTTTGTGACCGGATTGCCTAGGTCCCCAGCTGGTAGAGATGCTATTTGGGTTATAGTTGACCGGCTCACGAAGGTGGCTCACTTTCTTCCATTCAGAGTTGGTCAGTCGACGGCTCAGCTAGCAGAGATGTACCTCAGGCAGATTGTCAGATTGCACGGTGTGCCAGTCAGTATCACCTCGGACCGAGATTCCAGATTTACGTCGCACTTTTGGCGTAGCTTGCAAGAGAGTTTGGGAACTCATCTCCAGTTCAGTTCAGCATATCACCCGCAGACAGATGGCCAGTCGGAGCGCACGATCCAGACTCTTGAAGACATGTTGCGGTCTTGCATACTTGACTTCGGTGGTTCATGGGAAGATCACTTGCACCTGGTAGAATTCTTGTACAATAACAGTTTCCAGGCCAGTATCCAGATGGCACCATTCGAAGCACTGTATGGTAGGAAGTGCAGATCCCCGCTAGCTTGGGATGATGTTGGAGAGAGGCAGATGCTCGGTCCAGAAATGATCGCTCAGACAGTTGAAGTGATCAGAAGAGTCAGAGATCATCTTCGAGTTGCCCAAGATCGCCAGCGTCATTGGGCCGATTCTCATCGGCGCCCTCTCGAGTTTTCGATCGACGATCATGTATTCCTGAGGATTTTGCCTAACCGTGGCGTCATTCGTTTCGGCGTACGGGAAAAGCTTAGTCCTAGATATATAGGACCGTTTGACATTCTGGAGCGAGTAGGAGATGTATCCTATCGTCTCGCTCTTCCGCCGTCACTAAGCGAGGTGCATAACGTGTTCCATGTATCCTAATTACGACGGTATATCCCAGACCCGAGCCACATCCTAGATCATTCGAAATTGGTTGTTGGTACCAACCTTTCGTATGAGGAGAGGCCCGTGTCTATATTGGACTGGAGAGAGAAGATCCTCAAGAATAAGACTATCAAGTTAGTCTGGGTTGCTTGGGGTCATCACTCTTTGGGGGAGTCAACGTGGGAGCGTGAGGATGATATCCGATCGCGATATCCCGGCTTGTTTGACTCGTGAGGTATAATGTCTTTCTTATGCCTCATGCCTTCGATTCCTTGCTTGAATGAGTGATTGTCTGCATAGTTATAGCTTGCATATGATTAATATAGCTTGCCATTGCTCCTCTAGCCTCTTGATTAAATTCCGAGGACGGAATTCTTTTAAGGTGGGTAGAGTTGTAATGCCTGTGGTTCGTATCACGTATTCTTGGAATACGTGTACGTATTTTATTGCATGATTTCCTGGCTAGGCATTTTCTTCTTAGCTTGGTCTATTCCTGGTTCGGGTTGGTTGGTTCGGCTTGGCTTGGTTTTGATTGGGTTCATGATTAACCCAAGGTGAACCCTACCTACCACCACCATTTTGTATTTATTAGCCCTCTTTATTCTCTCTCTTCATTACTCGTCTTCTTCTTCCTCATTTACTTCCTTACCTACCAGAGAGAGAAGAGAGAGGTCTAGGCAAGTGCAACTTGCTTCATGGAGGAACTCAAATTTTATTACTTTATTCTCTTCCTTACAACATTTTAACTAACTTTAGAACTTGGCATTTTCACTTTCCATGGCTAGATTCTTGTAGATCTATATTTGCTTATTTTTTGGATTTCTTGGGTTTTGATCTACTTAATCTTGTTATTTCCTAGTTTTGATGGTTCCATGTTATAGAGAATTTCGTTCTACCCCATTTTGACCTATGGAAGTTCGGATTTGGGCTCCGGATGAAGGTTTTATGAAGCTTGGAAGGCATGGGCTCATAGTGTTCTTCTCCTCAGAAATTTGGAGAAGAAGAACAGTTTCCCTGGCGCATGGCTGTACTTGACCGCGTGAGTATTCATGCGGCAAGTCGCCTCCAGCCGCATGAAACCCTTGTACTTCTGAGCCGCATGAAACTCAGTCCCAGCCGTATGAGGCTGAGTCCCATTCTCAGCCGCATGGGCTCATTTCCCCTAGCCGCATGAGTCTATATGGACTTAGCCGCATTAGTGGGAGCAACTATTTAGACCGCATAGGCAGCCATCACCCCAGCCGCATAAGCAATCACATTGACCCAGCCGCATGAATCTGGCTTCGCGAGCCGCAGGAACTCGGGTCCCTCAGCCGCATGCACACCCGTTCCCTGCTAGCCGCATGTGCCCCTACCCCGTGAGCCGCATGAGTCTAATTCATCCTAGCCGCATGGAACCTCCCTTCCCCCTTGCCACATGGAAGCTAGTCCCACTTCCAGCCGCATAGGCCATGATCCTCGAGCCGCATGAGAACCCCCAGACCCAGCCGCATTGACTTCTTAGTCTGGGCCGCATGAGTTCGATTTATCCCAGCCGCATATGCATCTTTTATTTCCTGGCCGCATGCGCTCTCATATTTGAGCCGCATGAGTCTTACCCTTTCCTGACCGCATATGCTTTAGCCGCATGGCTCTTCTATAGCCCCGAATATTGATATTTTATTAGATATTTTACGTCCATTTTATATCCTTACGCCTTTTGTCCTGAACTTGAAAATCATGAATTCATTTGATATGTTTGGAATTGATAATTGAGCAAGACATGATAGTGACCCGTAGTGGTGCACTCCTGACGTGACTAACATGACCTGATAGTGGCCCGCCGTAGCGCACTCCTGACAAAGTACACTTGACATGATAAACCTGACATGATATATCTGATAAGCTGTTGCGACGGCTACTGACATGACATGACTTGTATAATTAATCCTGGACACCGTGGGTGATTGTGCTTGTACAAATAATCCAGTCCTGTCTTGCATCATGTCTAGGGAGGGACTCCTGAGTACCACGGTCAGGAGTACCTATTGAAATGAACTAAGGACTAATAACTAGATTAATACATTAGTCATGAAGAGATTTCCTAGCTACAGGCAATCCCGTTACCTGGGCGCGCCTGGGATCTGTAGCCTGCCGTCGAGTAGGGCACATTTCCAGCACACTGTCATGTGTTGCACCCTTCAAGCTACTTAAGGGTACATGCGTTTCCTGGATGATGTACCCACCTGAATTCAACCCTAATCTTTCGTCCTGGGTAACCTGGATGGTCTGCAGGGCTTGTGGCTGTGGAATAATCTCACTGTATCTTGTTAGTAATTAGGCTTGTGACAACCCTAGTTAGTTAAAGTATCAAGCCGTAGTTCTTGCTTGGCCGTGAAATAATTGGATGGAGTCTAACCAGTCTAGTCTTGTCCTGATCCTGTTCTAGATTACTGCATGACCAGAATGCTTGTATTTATTTTACTGATAAAGGGTGAGAATTCCAAGTCCTGTTCAGACGAAAGGTTACAACCCCGGTCCTTATTTGGTTTACGGGTTGTAACCTGGTTATCTGAATAGTTCCATGGTCATCTCGTCGTACATCATCCTGATGTATTTTCTTATTTTCAGTTCTTACTTTTATTTATACTCTTGTGCTGATTGCTGGTTTTAGTTCCTAAGTGAAGCTTCCTTTGTGGCACTTGTTCTTTCTGGGGTCTGACCCAGCTGGTTTTGTGTGGCCAGATTTCGGAGCAGCTCCAGAGGATCTACCGACCTTCCAGCCAGATGGTGGCCACTAGACGGAACCCTGGCAACGAGTGGGTTTATTTTTGATCTCCCATTTTATTGTAAAAATATTCTTTTGAGGCGTTTAGCCGACGAGCACCTGTTTAGCTCGATTGCACTTTACTTACTGTCTGCCTACGGGCTGTAACATGATTGACAGATCCTAGGGTTGATCATGTATGACTAAACTCTTGCTAGTCCTAACATTTGTAACGATTAGCTTCATGATCAGCTCAATATGTGATGTTTGGGACGCCTTACTATTGTATATTTAATGATCATACTTCTTGTAACCTTTTACTTACTTGCTTGTGATTGAGACACTAGGCTTGTTCATGACCTTAAGAGACTGTTGGCTAGTAGATAAACCCTCATGTATCTAGACAGCCGTGACCGTATAGCGAGATGGATTCTATTTCATATACGTAGCTGGCTATGTCTGCCCCCGCTCTCCAGTATTCTGGTTCTGGGGCATGAAAGTTTCATAGACAGTGGAGAGGAGGGACCGGGGCGTGAGAATGGGGTACTCCAGCCAACAGGAGAGCGCCTGTTTCGAGTCCTGCACGATACCTAATTTGCATTCGGCGGCGAAGAGGATCCAGATGTCATGGCATCCGACCACCGCAGATGGGAAGCCAAGTTGAAGCTGGTCGGATTTGAGTTTTTTTGAGGGATTTTAGGTTCGATGATGACTAATATGTCGACCCGGTGAGTTTTCTTGAGGCTAATTATTCTCCTCAAGGTAGGTTTATTGGCCAGCCCTCTAACATTCTCGGGGTCGTTGCTGTGATTTTATCCGTCACCTCGGGAGGACCTTGTGTTGTGTTACCTGCTTCCTCCATCGGGGGGGTCATCTTTTTTCTCAATCTCAATCTCGGGGGCATCTTCTTTCTCAATCTCAGCCAGCGTACAGAAGGGATTGCTGGGGTCTAGGAAGCCAACTTCCTTGGCTTGCTGGAAACTGTCCGTGGAAACGAGGCCAAAGGTGGCCAGAGGAGGGAGATTGCAATATCGGATAGGGCCGAGTGGACGATCAAAGCCATTTGGTTCTCCCCCTCACTGATCGATGAGACAACACAGTTCGGTTGCTATACGGCGGACTTCTCGCAATCAGTGGGAGGGGTCCTGCCAGGATGGGGGCTCTCCTGGAGGACGTCTGGAGGGAAAGAGATGAGGGTATCAAACCTGTTGTTGAGGATGATGGCCGGGGGTTCGAAGGATCGATGGCTTTAGCCGAGGGGGAGGGAGCTGGGTCTAGGTGAGCCGTCGATGTCTTCGAAGTGGGAGTGGGAGTTGGGGAGGGCGAGAATAGGGGCTGAGGGTATAAGTTGGGTCGCCTTGTGGGATTGCGACTTATGCGCAGCTTTCTTTTAAGCTCCGGGTGGGCCCTAAAACAATGCTTTGTTTGGTGGCCTCTGATCTGACAGTGCTTGCAGAATATAATGCTGTTGTCTTACACCAGCGTCTGAAAGTGTGTATGTCCTCCAAGATCGATCTGAATAAGAGTGGGAGGATCAGCTGACAGGTCAAGGTCCACGCAAATCTTTGCGTAGTTGCCTTTGGAGAGATTGCGGGTGTCTTCGACAATGGCCATGAGGGTCCCGAAGGAGCTGCAATTCTCTTTAGAGCAGTGGGGGGAAGTAGACAAGGGGGAGGTTTGAGAGGGTGATCCACGCCAAGATAATCGTTGATTCGACTTTGGGGTTAAATCTGTGGGACAATTTGGCGATCTTGACGCTGTGGGGGACAATGCTGGTGGTGCCTTTGGCCCAGACTAAAGAGTAGTCAGAGTCGGAGGAGAGATGGAGAAGCAAGTGTTTGGGGTCCAAAGGGGCGACCTTGTAAGCAGAGGCGAGACCCCAGCCTGCAATAGCTTCTTGAGCTATAAGGATTTTCGGGCACCCGAAGGGGAACTTCAGCATGAACGTCTTCCTAAAACTTTCAGATAAGGAGGATATCTTAGCTGAGGAGAACGGAACACAGATGGTATGTCCGTCGGTGGGGCTCAGGAGCTTGATGTCCGAAGATCCGGCCGCAGAATCTCGACGAAAGAAGGGCCATGGGGGGGTCGTGGTGCTACCGGGAGGGGGAAGCCCAGGTTGTGCGGTTGGAGGGGTGGGAGAAGGTACGACTGCAGCGCAATGCGTCGAGGGCGACCCATCGGTGAGCGCACAACGGGTGACGGTTACAGCCGGGACGGAGATCGAGAGAGGGCAAGTGGAGGCAACATGAGAGGTGCGCACATAACTGTCGAAAGCATGCGCATGGGACCCCAAGAGGGGAGCAAGGGCGCATGCACCATGGCAGGGGAGAGTGGGCACATAGCACCCGGCTGGAGGGAGGGAGGGAGTTTGGCAGCCCGCGTAAGTGGGCGCATAGGCCAAGCTCTACGGAGGAGCGGGCTCATAGCAGCCACAGGAGGTGGGGGCGCAGTGCCGACGCCCAGCGATGTAAGGGTCGGCGCATGCTCGTCGGCGAGTAGGGGCGCATGGCCGCCCGAACTAGTTGGGGGCGCATAGACTCCCGCGCACGAAGGAAGCGTAGAGCCGGCACCCTGCTGAGCGAGGGTGGGCTCATAGCCGCCCCACCGGGAGGTGAGCGCATGGCTGGTCCGGGCCGGGAAGGAGGGCGCATAGCCTCCAACTCAGCTCCCAACCACAGCAGAAATGGGGGGGGGAATTCGAATTCTAATTCCTCCGGCGGGAAAATCCTGATCCCGAGGCTGCTTGCTCGATTCCTGCCTGATTCTTCGGACCGAACATGAGGGGGGAGCCGCGATAGGCCACCGTAGAGGACGGCCACCTAAGGGGAGGGGCGATGTCCGGGGGGGCGTATCCCTACGACGACCACCGCTGTCTGCAGTCTGACGGCAGGGAGAGGACGCTGGGACCGGGTCGGGGACGGGCATCTGGAAGGGTGGCCACCGGAGCTTCGAGGCCACTACGACGGAGGAGGTCCATGCGAGGGATGAGCGCAGGACCGCGGGGACGTGCTCGCCCAGAGCCACCGGAGGAGGGCGAGCCACCGACGACTTGCTCGGGCGGCGCCGGAGGTAGTAGGGGTGCGGGTGACGGCTATCCGTCGGGGTCATATGGCCATGCGATCGGGGGGGGGGAGCTCAGGAGGTTTTTTTGTTAATAGTATATATATATATATATATATATATATATATATATATATATATATATATATATATATATATATATATATATATATATATATTTATATATATCACTACCAAAATACGCTCATTTAGCGACGGCTTTTTAGCGACGGAATTATTCCGTCGGTATTAGCGACGGTTTCGTGGCCGCTCAACGACTGATTACCGACTACACGCCTTTGCCATTTTTATTTTAATTTTAGGGGGAGGAAAAGTCGCACATCCGTCGCTAGAGTGTCGGTGTTATAGCAACGGATCTCCGGTCGTCGCTACGTAGTCGATTATTTGGCGGGAATTGTGTAGAGAATTGGCGGGACATATCTTCGACTACGTAGCGACGGATATTCAGTCGGATAATCAATAATAGCGACTACCTGGCGACGGATTATTAGCAGTCGCTATTCCTTCGCTAAATTTATGTTCCAGACTTAAATGAAATGGCGGGGAGAACTTTTGGCATTCCCCCCAAATTCAATCTCTCTGCTCTCTCCCTCTCTCCCTCTCTCTCTCTGTCTCTCTCTCTCTCTCTCTGTCTCGTGCAGCTTCGGTGAACGGCGACGGCGTCCTGTCCTCTCTCTTTCTCTCCCGAAGGTAATCCCCTCTCTCTCTCTCTGTGTCGCGGTGTCGACGTAGGGGCAGCGGGGGCGGCGGGCTTGGGGACATTTGGGCTTGGGGCGGGGGCGTCGGGGGCTGGGCGACTGGCTTGGGACGGGGGCGTCGGGGGCTGGGCGGCGGGCTTAGGGCGGGGGCGTCGGGGCATGGGCGACGGGCTTGGGGCGGGGGCGTCGGGGCCTGGACGGTGGGCTTGTGGCGGGGGCGTCGGGGGCTGGGCGGCGGGCTTGGGACGGGGGCGTCGGGGGCTGGACGGCGGGCTTGGGGCGGGGGCATCGGTGGCTGGGTGACGGGCATGGGGCGGGGGCGTCGGGGGCTGGGTGACGGGCATGGGGCGGGGGCGTCGGGGGCTAGACGACAGGCTTGGGGCGGGGGCGTCGGGGGCTGGGCGGCGGGCTTGGGGCGGGGACGTCGGGGGCTGGGTGGCGGGCTTCGGGCGACGGGCTTGGGGCGGGGGCGTCGGGGGCTGGGCGGCGGGCTTGGGGTGGGGGCGGCGGGCTTGGGGTGGGGGCGTCGGGGGCTGGGCGGCGGGCTTGGGGTGGGGGCGGCGGGCTTGGGGTGGGGGCGTCGGGGGCTGGGCGGCGGGCTTGGGGTGGGGGCGGCGGGCTTGGGGTGGGGGCGTCGGGGGCTGGGCGGCGGGCGGGGGCGGCGGGGGGCTTTGCTTATCAAATTCATCTGAGTTTATATATTGGCTAAATAATGTGTTATCCATATTGGATGTTATCCATTAGTTTGGTGGTGTTTGGATTAGTAAATATGAATATGGAGTTTGGGTTAATGGTGTATATGTTCACTGTGTCAAGGACAGTGCGAGTTCTTCATATGCATAAGTCAGTGTTTGGGTTCATGGTCTATACATCTAACTGTGATATACATATATATGTGCCTATTATAATTAGCATGCAGGACGGCTTGGGGTGTAATGTGTGATTGTAGACATGGGAGGAATTATAGGTAATTAATGCTAGTGTGACTAGTCTAATGTAGTGCTTGCTAGATAATAAGGACACTCTAGTATCCTAACCAAGTTAATTTTAGACTAGATATTTAGGATATAGCTCCCATATCCTAGAAGTGGACTCTTGCAATTTAGAAATAGATAGATTGACTCAGTTTGGTATCGGTATCGCACTATCGGTATCGGTATCTGTATCACACTATCGGTCAAGGTTCACAATCGGTATCGGAATCGGTTTCGGACTATTCCTATGAGTATTGGTATCGGCGATATCGTTAGTATCGGCGGTATCGTATCAGAGTATCGGACTTTGGTATCGGAAAACAAATAATTATTAATAAATTATTTACATTTAAAAACATATATTTTATACATTTAGGCATAATTTTAAGTATTTCAGCGTTATCTCTTAGTAGTTTTGAAATTATATGAAATAGTAGTCACCCTTACCGATTGGTTTTGCCGAATTGACCGGAACAAAGACCCCCATAGTCGGTATCGGTCAATATTTGGTATCGATCGGTATCGGATCGGAACATGCCAAACCGTATCGGTATCGGCCGTATCGGATCGGTATCGGCCGATACTTTAAACCATGCTATCGGTATCGAACTATTGGTATCGGTATCGCACTATCGGTATCGGTATCGTACTATCGGTATCGAACTATCGGTATCGAACTATCGGTATCGGTATCGGTATCGGTATCGGTATCGGTATCGCACTATCGGTATCGGTATCGGTATCGCACTATCGGTATCGAACTATTAGTAACAACTGTATTTATATTTTTCTCTTCTCGAGCTAGAATACTAGCGGATCTACCAGTTACATGATTATATATTAATTCTATTTAGTTTGTCTTACTATACAGATTTTTACATCTAATATGTGATGGATCGTTATTTCGTTGATCGTACATGGATGTACAAATGACAACACGAGAGCAGAATAGGTGTGAGTGATGATTTTCAGGCAGGCGTGGAAGTGTTTCTTAAGTATGCCATGAGAAAAGCTGAGTTTATGGACGGTAACAAAATCAAGTGTCCATGTCGTAATTGTCGCAATAGACGTTACGAAGATGTGGTGAGTATAAGAGATCATTTGACTCGTAAGGGTTTCGTACGTGATTACGGCCTGTGGTCATCGCAAGGTGAACTATATGCCGAAAGACAGGTTGCGAATGCTGCTACTTATGCTTTTGTTGATACTGCTGCAGCGGATTTTGTCGTCGATGACGACGAATGCTCCGTTGATTATGGAGACGTGCAGAACCTTGCACGAGATATGGTGTACGACGCGACAGGGCCTAATTTTGATCCGGAGGATCCTAATTCTGAGGCGAAGGAGTTCTATGATATGTTTCAGGATGCTGAAACTTCTTTATATCCTGGTTGTGATCCACATTCTGTACTGTCAGTGACGATGCGGTTGTTGAACATAAAGTCCGATTTTAACTTGCCACAAACTTGCTATGATCGGATTACACAACTAATGAAGGAGGTGTTACCGAAGGAATCAAAAGATCTTCCAAGAAACTTCTACAAGTCGAAGATGAAGGTCCGACAACTGGGACTGGGGTACGACAAGATAGATTGTTGTCGCAACGGATGCATGTTGTACTACAAGGAGAACGAGGATGTAGAAAGTTGCCGCTTGTGTAATGCGGATCGTTACAAGGAAGTCAGGGGAAAAGGAAAGTCAACTAGAAAATGACGTCCTTACAAGTATATGCATTACTTGTCGATCACGAAGCGCCTGTAGAGGATGTATATGTCTCAGAATACAGCAGAACACATGACGTGGCACAACGAAGAACGTACAATGGACGATGGAGAATTGTCACATCCTTCGGATGGAGAGGCGTGGAAATATTTCGATTTTCGCCATCCAGATTTTGCTGCAGAGCCCAGAAATGTACGCATAGGGCTATGTTCTGATGGATTCGCCCCTTTCGGGAAGTCAGGATCTCAATACTCCTGCTGGCCGGTCATTCTGACCCCTTACAATCTGCCACCATGGATGTGTATGAAGACTCCTTATATGTTCTTGATAGCTATCATACCGGGTCCCAAAAATCTGACAAAGAATACCGATATATATTTACAACCGTTGGTGGATGAGCTAAAACAGCTGTGGGAGATCGGCGTCACGACGTATGATATTTCCAGGAAACAGAACTTTCAGATGAGAGCTTCACTGATATGGACAATCAATGATTTTCCCGCATACGGTATGCTGTCGGGATGGAGTACTCACGACACCCTGTCTTGTCCGATATGCATGCAAAATAGTAAGGCGTTCCGCCTTAAGCATGGAGGAAAAACTTCTTTCTTTGATTGTCATCGTCAATTTCTGTCCGCGAGTCATCCTTGGAGAAAGGACAAGGACGCATTCAGAGCTGGAAAACAAGAATTTTCTCATCCGCCTGCCAGATTGTTGGGATACGATATTTGGGAAGATGTAAAGGATTTTTCCACTGTAATGGAAGATATATCGAACAATCGTGTCGATGGGTTCGGACAAACCCATAACTGGACCAAACGGAGTATCTTCTGGGACTTGCCTTATTGGAAAGATAATCTTATAAGACATAATCTTGATGTTATGCATATCGAAAAGAATGTGTTCGATAATGTCTTCAATACCGTCATAGACATTAAAGGAAAGACGAAGGAAAATCCAAAAGAAAGACAAGACATTGCCGAGATATGCAAGCGTCCTTATCTGAACTTGATACAAAGGGGAGCTGCTGGACAATTAAGTAAGCCGATAGCACAATACACATTGAGCAAGGAAGATAGATTAATAATCTGCAAGTGAGTATCTACTTTAAGATTTTCCGACGGCTATGTGTCGAATTTGTCTAGATGCGTTGACCTCAATGAACGCAAGCTAACAGAAATGAAGAGTCATGACTGCCACGTGTTTATGGAAAGATTACTGCCCATTGCTTTGAAAGAGTTGTTGCCTTCTGCTGTATGGGTTCCGTTGGCCGAACTATCAATATTTTTTAGGAATATTTGTTCAACTAAGTTGACTGTGCAACACATGGTTGAACTTGAGGAGAAGATTATCTTAACAATTTGCAAGTTGGAGAAAATATTTCCTTCTGGCTTCTTCGACAGCATGGAACATCTACCGATTCATCTAGCATACGAAGCCCGTGTCGGTGCATCTTTTCATTATCGATGGATGTACCCATTTGAAAGGTACATAAATATCGATATAATTTAAGCTGAATTTTTCCATTTATTTTAAAATTCTTTCTTAATTCTCAAGATAATTTGTCTCTCTAGATACCTACACCATCTAAAGAAGAAAGTTGGCAACAAAGCTCATATAGAGGCCTCGATATGCGAAGTATATCTTATCGAAGAGGTTTCAAACTTCTGCTCCATTTATTTCGATACTCATGTTAAAACAAATCGAAATAGACCTCAAAGGAATGACGAGTACGTTGAGGATGGAGGAAGATTCAATGTAAAGGGCAAGCCTGTTGGGGCTAGTAAAAGACGGTGGTTGACAGACGACGAGTATGATGCCGCTCACCGATATGTCTTGTTAAACTGTGACATACAAGAAGTGAGAGATTTGGAGAAGTCAGTACACTTGCACTCGTTATAATCTCGAATTTGATGAAGTAAGTGACTACACTTATATATTCTTATTTTCTCTAATAGTGTATTTAGAGATGAAATCAAAATAAGGAGACCCGATATTACCGATGAGGGACTTCAAAGAGAGGTTGATTGTACATTTTCGTCATGGTTTCGCAAATACGTAAGTAACTGTGATTATAATTGAGATTATTAATATATAATCTGAAACATTTAAATTATAAATATTTGTTTACAGATTTTATTGCCTTAAACAACACTCACTCATGAGAGTGTTCGTTATCTGGCACTGGAACCGAAGAAGCAAATAAAGACTTGGCCAGGCTATGTCGTTAATGGCTTCAGGTTTAAGTCAACTCAGAATGCTATAAATGTCGAATTTATCAATGACGGCATCAATACCAAGGAGTCCGGTGTTTGCATAAGAGACACCGTCTATGACGACGAGCCGGACTTTGACTATTATGGAGTGCTTTGGGATATTGTAGATTTACAATATACTGGCCCATATGATATGCATATTGTGATGTTCAAATGTGAGTGGCTCAATACGACACCAAATATCGACTGGAGAATCGATAAACAATTTGGATTTGTCGATATAAATCATCGCAGGAGGTATAGAGGGTCCGATACATTTGCGATAGCAAATCAGACTGTTCATGTCTACTATACAAGCTACCCAAGGCGTCGTAGAGATCGATTTGACTGGTGGTTAGTATGCAAGATTAAATCTAGAAATACATTCAACGTTGGAGACCCAGCATACCAAGAGGACCAGATTGAAAAGTCCCAATACTTGGGACAACACTCAGATACAATGGATGTTGAAGATATTGTTGAGAAAAATAGAGGGGAGAAAGAGGTTGATACACAAGACTTAGCTGTCAACCAGGGGAGAAAGAGGCATCTTGTCCCAAATTTTGAGGCAGAAGAAGAAGAAGAAGAAGAAGAAGAAGAAGAAGAAGAAGAAGAAGAAGAAGAAGAAGAAGAATTTGATGGGGATGAGGATACAGATGAAATCGACGATGAAGATAAGGATGAGGATGAGGATGAGGAGGATGATGATGAAGACGAGGCCGAGGATGAGAACGATGACGATGATTAGGTTAAATATTATTGTATAGTAAAAATACTTCCAATTACGTGAATTAAGTTTGACCTCATAAAAGCAATTACATGAATTCATGTTTTTTTCATTCGATTATTTACTTATTGCAGATGGCACTCCTAGTATTTTTCGTCGCGGCGGCACTCGTCTCCCTACTGGTGGTATGTATATTTTAGTTTAATTTTTTATATCCATTTACACTTTTATATTGTTAATTATGTTTATGTGTTCTATTTACAGGTCATGATGGCTGGCCGTGGTCGTGGTGCTGGTCGTGGTGGTGGTGGTGGTGGTGGTGGTGGTGCGGGTCGTGGTCGTGGTCGTACTGGTGCTGGTGGTCGTGGTCGCATTCAAAGTTCCCGGGATGTGACCCCATTGAGCGAGCCCGACCCGGAGAGTACCCCGGGCACAGATGCATCCTGCCCTCGATCGACCACTTCATCGAGGCATCAGTCCGGATCTGCTAGCGGATCCGATCCGCTATCGGAACCACCAGCAGCGGATCCACCAGAGGATGCCCCAGTTACTGCACAGTGGGCCCCGGAGTACCCCCATACTCGGTTCCATCCGGTTACTGGGGAGTACATACGCGGACCCGCGGATCCTCCGACGGCACCAGAGAGGCCGAGAGGCGAGTTCCGACGAAAGCTATTGTTTGCCATTAAAATTGTTTGATTGAAAACTTTAATACAAACAGAACAGTGTTACAATATAGGACTTAGATGTAGTCCTAGGAGTACACTTTTGTTTAATCTGGGTTCCTAGTGCCAATGGAGCGAGTGGTAATGCGTTGACTCCGTTGATGGGCTGACGACGGTTATCGGTTCTCTGAAGGTGTAGATTGCTCTGGGTGCTGGAGCTTGCTGAGAGGAGGAAGACGTTGAATGTCTGTATCTGCCTCTCGGGTGGTATATTTGTTCGTATCTGTCTGTGTGTGTGGAAGGAGGGAATGATTCCTCTCTTTATAGCTGGGCAGGTTGGCTGCTCATGCGCGCATATGTAGGATGCGCCGGTGCGTGGGAATGCCACGTGGAGATTGCTGACGGAGACGCATGGATGATGTGCCCTACTCGAGGGGTTGAATTCTTCATACTGCTGTTGTGAGCTGGCACATAGCAGAGGAGAAGATCTTTCTGTTGCTGAGATCTTTGATGAGTTGAGTCAAAGGATACGTGTCGTTGACCCATGGCTCAGAGATCTCTGATTTGGTGGGGGGACGATTTGGTGGGACGCGCCTTGAATTGGGCGCATGATGAGATTTTGGCTCGTGACCTTTAGGAGTCACGAGCCGTTCTGGACGTATGGCTTTTGAGGCGCATGCGAGCGACTTTCCTTCTGTCTTTCGGGATCAGAGATCAGTCTGGGGCGCATGGCTTTTGAGGCGCATGCAAAGCTTCAACTGGAGACTCTTCTTCTGTCTTTGGTGATCAGTGAAGGGTCTGAGGTGTATGGCTTTTGAGGCGCATGCAGGTTTGGGCACATGGCTGCCGAAGCGCACGCAGGCGGTTGAGTGGCCACGTGGCAGTAGCCGTCGAAGTAAAGTCATGATGTTGCTGACGTTGTGGATGCTTCATTTTCTGCAAAAGCTGTCAACCGTTCAGGCTTGGGGAGGCGTGCTGCCAACTCCGTCAGTTCAGCATTTAATGTTGGTGACATTCGATTGACAGCTGAGTGGGCGCGTCGGTTGACGTTCCACTAGGCGTATGGAGACGTATGGGGGCGCATCCTCTGTGATGCGCTCGGTACAGGACGCATCTGTAGGAGGCGCTTAGTGTTTGAAGTGGTGTGATGCGCTGTCCAGCCGGCACATCGGACACGTCTCTGATGATGCGGCTGTTTCGCTTCTCGAGTGCTTTTAATAGCCGTTTGGCTGAAGTCGAGGCGTCCGATTCATCTATTTAATGTGAGTTCATTGTACGGAATTCGGAGAGCCATCCACTTGGCGCATGGGTTTGATCTGCCCGGCCTATAAATAGTGGTATGGAGAGAATGTTGGCCTCTCACTCTCTCACGTCTTTCCAACATGAACTCGGGTTCTCGGGTGCATTATGTTGACGAAGTGCTCCCGAGGGTGAAGATGAGATGCCATGTCGTCGTTAATGCTCTTGAAGGTGACTGTTACATCCAAAAGACGGAGTCGAGGGCTTCCGAGGCGGGCGGAAGGTGCCTGTTGCATCCAAAGATAGGGATGCTCGGGCCTCGTCTCCGTTGTTCCGGAAGAGCCGTAGATCGGAATGGCGGTGCTAGGCTCTCTCTTCCTTCCAAGTGGGTGTCGTCCACTCTGAAAGCTGCTCCTTTAGCCGTATTTTGATTACGGTCTTCCTTGATCTTTGGAGGCTCTTCCGAAGCCTCCCCTGGCCACAAATTTGCGGTGCTCTTCTCTTCCTTGGTTCCAGCCAGAGGGTTAAATACTTTGTTTAGTCGAAGCATTTATCAGGTGAGCCTGGCTGGAAGAGTGGCACATAACTGGGCTGCTGAAGGGATGCACATAACTGAGCTGGATGCACATAACTGAGCTGATGAAGAGATGGTGGGATGCGCCTGGTTGGAGGCGCATGGTATCTGCTGCGCCTCACTGGCGGCGCATGGTGACTGTTGCGCCTATCTGAAGGCGCATGGTGGCCGCTGGCTGTAGACTTAGGATCTTTCCTTTGTAGAAATTCTCCTTTGTACAACCTTTTCTAGACATGTAATAGACTTTTGTATATAAATAAAAAGTCTTTCTTCAAATGTCTATACTTATTGACTTTGCTGTGAAGTGTTCTGTCCGAGTTCTGGCGCATGTAGTGTCTGGCGCATAGGCTTTCTGGTTTTGAAATTTCATGCTTCTACAAGACCCCCTTCAAAGTTTTCAAAACTTTTGAATAAGTTTTGGAATACTTTGAATAAGAAGCATGGCGATCAGGGCGCATTAGGCGCATGCCTGTTCGGGCGCATGCTCTTCTCAGTTAATGCCTATGATAATGCCTCGGTAACCGAAAAGATTAATGATGATCTTTTGGTTTTATCTGCTGTTATCTTCACAGGACCCGAGGCGACGGCTGAGATCACTCGTCATCGGTTCACGCGTACGACCACGACCTATAAATAGGTGAGAGATGGAGATAGAGAGAGTTGTTCTTCTCCTTGCTTTGCCTCCTTTAGAGTTCTTCAAAACCCTAACTTCTTCCTCTTTGAGAGAATGGCTCCCAAGACCTCTCGCGGCGGTGCCGGCAAAGGAAAGGGGAAAGAGAAGGAGCCTATAGAGGCTGTCGTGAGTGACATTCCTCGCCCGCCTGTCGAAGTTCGGCCGGCGGTAGTCGGTGAGCTTTAGTGTCTCGTTCTTATTTCCCAACATATATGGACTTTGAGTCCTAATGATGTATTGAGATATTTCCCGCCGACGTGCATAGGCTCAGGCCTTTATCATGCACCGAGGTTTTAGTTGCTGACGCGCATGGGTTTTGTATCCTGATGATGCGCCGAGGCCCTACCGCTGACGCGCATGGGTTTAAACCCTGATGATGTGCCGAGGCTCTACTGCTGACGCGCATGGGTTTAGACCCTGATGATGCGTCGAGGCTCCTTTTATTTTATTTTTTTAGATGCGCTTGATACGCGCTTTTGAGAGAATGAAGCTCTGATCTTCGTGTCGTCTCTAATATCTTTGCATTTTTATCAGTGTCAATGACTATCCCACTCTTGAACAAAGTGCTCCTGGACGCCGCGCTCTGCCAGATGGGAGTAGATTATGATGAAGAGGTGATAAACCCTGCTCAAGCGGCTATTATGCTGGATCAGCATCCCGAAAGAATGGCTCAAATTCGGGACCAACATCACGGGTTCCTCAAACGAATGATGGAACGTGGCATTCTGAAATCTGCCACTTCCGATAAAGTGACCTTCTTAAAGCCTGAGTTCCTGTTCGGAGACCGCCTTTCTTATACTGAAGCCAAGGTGCTGAAGGTAAAAGAAGACTGGTTCTTTACAGCCAAGGGTGTGCATATGACTGTCAGGCAGCTCGAACGTCAGTGGCCTTTGTTAGCTTTTTGTCGTCTTGCTTCCCAGAGGAGAATGTCCTGGGACCTTACTCCGTCTCAGGGGGGAGCGGTAGCAGGCATCATCAGAATTAATTCTTCTTCTGATCAGAAGGATATACTGGCCGCCTCGCGAGCTGGTACCTCTTTCACCTGGCGGACTCTTCGTCCTGGAAGTATTTATAGTGATGTTCCCGTCAATACTTTCGCCTTGGGTGCCTCGACTTTTGCTTGTCGCATGTTGTTGATGGAACAATCATACTCCAAGGGAGAGTTTCGGGTGGAGGGTTGGTGTCATTATGTTCCAAAATGGGACAAACTGACACACTGGATCCTGTCGCGATTTCAAACTGAGCTCCAAGAGATTGGACTGACCGCCGCGATCCGTGCCACTCAGGCAGGTGTAGAAATTAACAGGCACATGTTCCTTGCGCTTTTGGAGATGTTTAATACCCATACTGGGACCTTCTTCACTCCAGTGGGGGAGCTGGGGCTCGCGCTTCATGAGATGCACGAGGTATCAAAACTCCCCTGGGGATCGGAACCTTACGAGGAGTACTTCCCGACCAATGAAGAATTCCAGGTCTTGGGGGACAGCGCTGATGAGATGATGGCTGTCTTCAAAGAAGTAGCGAGTCACCATTACTATATGCAGAAGAAGGATAGGGGCGGGACACAGCCTCATGTGACTGCTTGGAGAGATCACATCTTTAGGCAGGACAAAGAGGATCCTTCCCATTTTTCTACTCCGCCGGCACTTTCTCATAACGAGGTGCTTTCCGAAATGAGCAGGTTAGGCGAGAAAATCCCTGGAAGAACGAGGACCAGCAGTCGGATGAACGCTCTTATAGCTGTTTTTGGCATCTCACCTATCGGATGTCGCCAAAAGCAGTACTAGTCGCGTATCTTATGGTCTGGCTCCGGGACCATGTCTTCTCAGGCGGGTCTGGCTCTGTAGAGAGGGTGTCTCGAAACTTAATTCTGCCGGCTGTGAAGTTGGCCTTCGGCCGTCCTTTAGCTTTACTCCCCGTAATGGTGTGTAACCTGCTGCGGGGTCTACGAGAGTTTGCGGGAGATGTCGTTCATGAGCGAGGCAAAAACAACAACTTTCCGCGCGCCGAACTGCCGTTTCATTATTTTATGGGGTGGTTAATTTTACACCATCCCAATGTGATGAGCCCGGGTTCGGAGGAGGACCACAGGTCCGGAGATGCATTGCTCCGGCGTTTCCACCGGAGGAACTGGTCGCACACTGGTATTCCCGTTTGTAGGAAAGTTTTATCCCACCTTCAGGGATGGGAGATCGCTAAAGTTGGTCCTGTCTTTTCCGATTTTGAGGCCAACGAAGATCTGATGGACTCGGGTGAAGATGCCACCACTCTGTCTCCATGGGGATTTCGCTGGTTGCAAAGTATCCATCCGTCCCATTTGGTATATCGGAACAGGAACCAGTGTTACCTGGAACCGTATTTGCCGAGCCGCTTTGCAAGGCAATTTGGGTACACTCAATTGATATTGGATAATCCCAGTATCACCTTGGGGTACGCTGGAAGTTTGCTGGATGGTACACGAGCTTGGCATTACTATAATGCCGGATGTACCGGAGCCCGCTTTACGCTCCCTGTCCAGAATCCATGTCCGTCGATTCTTTACTCTGCCGCCAGATTTTACTGTGCTATGGCTGCCGTGCCCGCCGGATATGATAGGGAGACCAATTTTATTGCAGGCACCTATTTAGCGGCGGGTGCAGACACTTTGGCGAAGGCTCGATCGTACCGTCCGCCCGAGTCGGGTTATCGAGGCGCTCCTGCCGTGTCCACCGGGGGTCAGGCAAAACCCTCGGTCGATCCAACGAAAAGGCGTGCGGATACAAAGGTCGACTCTCCTGCATCGAAGAAGCAGAAGAAGGCATCGTCACCGACGGTGTCCTCGGACTCAGCATCTGCAGAGGTAAGGTATCCCATAAGGTCTGGTTTCAAGTTCAGCTTCTTATGTAATCAATGTCTCTCCCTTTTTTGTAGGAGCCGCTGAAAAGAAAGACCCGCACTCCAAAATCTAGTAGGAGCAGGCCAAAGGAGATGGCGGGCTCGTCTGAAGTGCGTATTCCGCCAACTATGATGTCTCCCATGGAGGAGAATCCCGAGGATGTTGTTGTAGAGATTCCAGCATCCCCGGATTATGTCAGAAGGGAAGCTGAGGATGCAGCAGCTTCCGAGAAGATGAAGGCCACAGCGTCGGCCTTGGATGCCGAGGGTCCAACAGAATTGCAAGAACCTGTTGCGGGGGCAACAGGTATGGTTGGAACAGAGGAGAGGGTTGATTCCCCTCCTTGTCTTGATGAGGGGGGGTCGACGGTATCATTGCCGAGTCCTACCCCAGCTTCAACCGTGGAAGTTGCGGTGGCTACCGATCAGGAGGTAGCGACAGATTCTGTCCCTGTAGAGGGACTTGGTGACGAGACCCGTCTGCCGATCACGACCGCTGAGGCGGGTCAAGAGACAAGTGATGATCTCCCCATTCTGCCAGGGAAGATACTGGCTGTTGATAGAACGTTGGGGGCAGAAGAAGTGGCCGTTGACATCGACGGTTCCTCCGGGCTTGAGAAGGGTAAGGGTGTGGAACCCTCTGTTGCTCCTTCCACTTGGGAAACTGTCTCGACGCCTGTGCCGGCTTCCTCTGTTGCTTCGGCTCCTCAGGCTAGCAGTCCAGCCCCTGTTGACGAAGAGCCTATTGATGCCGAGGTTCAAGCCTCGCAGGTTGAGGTTGGCGAATCTTCTTCCGGTCCGCTAACTGTAGTAGCTCCTCCAACTCCTGCTATGACGCCGCAGGTACTGGCGGACGCAGACGAATATGTGAAATTCCTCGTCGAGGGGGTGTACAAAATGCTACAGAGGGGTGTATATGTGGTGATAGATGCCAACGGGAGCTTTGCGACGGCAAAAACTCTGGCAATGCCCTGTATCGAGCTGATCCGCGTTCACCAAGGCCACGACCATATGGCCGAAATTCTGGAGGCTTTGGTGATCGAGCTGGACGAGCGGCTTGTGAAACTTCAGCGTATCCAGCGAAATGACCTCTCCGTCTTGGTAGATACGGAGAAGGGGCAGTTGATTGCCGAGATCGAGTCTTCCTACCAGGCCACTGTGGGCATTTGGGAGCGCGAGGTGGCTGAGACTGAGGCTGTGGTAGAGCAATTGTCTCAGTCCATGAAGAAGACGATGGAAACGCGAGCTGCGTTGGATGCTAACATCGCAGAGATCAACACCCAGATGCGCCGCCTTGAGGACCAACGGGCCTGACTCCAGTTAGATGCCGAACGCGTCCGAGCTGAACACGCAGCATTCAAGAAGAAGGAAGTGACTTTTACTCAGCGGACTCTTGCCTTGGCTCAACAGCGACAACAGCTTGATGAGAAGCATGAGAGCGAAACTTTTGCTGAGGCTGTTGAATTGATGCGTCAGGAAGCTGAGCGTCGAGTCCTGGCGACTGTGGAGACCCGTACAGCCGACTTAAGATGTCGAGTCAGAGAGCTCTCGGCCCATCCTGTAGAGGTTCAGGGACCGTAGCTTTTCCCTCTTTTTTTTTGTTCTTTTGCAACCCTTGCTGGGGGATAGTGTAGTTTTGTACTCTCTCTTTCAGAAAAATAAAGAAGTACGCAACCTTTTTTGTGATGTGTTCATTTTTGTTATTATGAACTTGTGTGGACCTATTATCTTTTGCGCACCTTGGTTTTTAGGTACAGATAATAAGTTTGAAGGAACCAACATGTTTGCTCAGAGGTGATGTGGACATGGCAATCATTAGGTTCAAAATGATAGAATCTTCCTACTCAGAGGTATTATGGACGTGGTAGGAATGATCCTGGGGGATACGCTGAACAACTCGGAGGTGATGTGGACGTGGAAGTTCGGCGATCAATGTACGACAACGCAGGGGTTGTTTATACGAGATGCTTACTCAGAGGTGATGTGTACGTGGTAAACATGAAGGGTAGCGTCGGCATACGTAGTGTAAGATTCCGCTTTGTAGGGTGTAGAGGAACAACTCAGAGGTGATGTGGACATGGTTGTCTTTCTACTGAAGGATGCCACGGAACAGCTGGGTTCCAGAAGCGTATGAGTTTGTGGAAGAAGATTGTGCGTGAGCCCCGATGATTGGGCCCACAGATCCCCTTTGGGGAAGTACATGTCTGGAGGATGTCAAGAATAGTATTTCTTTAGGAACTTGTCGTTGATGGGCATCATGAACAAGTCCCCATTGGGTTTGGCGAGGCGGTAAGCACCGTTGGAGTATACCGTCTCTATGATGAAAGGTCCTTCCCACTTGGGCTCGAACTTTCCTGGTGTCTTGTGAGTTAACACCATTGGCCTTCTGACTGCTAGAACCAGGTCGCCAACTTGGAAAGTCCTCTGTTTGACCTTCTTGTTGAAAGCCTGTGATATACGGACTTGGTAGAGTTTGATGCATTGTTGAGCCAGGAGACGCTTCTCATCGAGCGCCTCCAGTTCTCGCAGACGACGACGTTGATTGTCTTCTTCTGTGAGTTTGTTTGTTATTGCTACGCGGAGTGAGGGTATCTGGATCTCGAGAGGCAGTACCGCTTCGCTCCCGTAGACCAGGAAGAATGGTGTATTGCCTGTTGGGGTTCGTACCGTTGTGCGGTAGGCCCAAAGGCATTCGCCAAGCTTTTCATCCCAGTCGCGTTTGTTAGATGACACGACCTTTTTGAGTAGCCTGACAATAGTTTTGTTGAACGCCTCTGCTAACCCGTTTGCAGCCGGATTGTAGGCGGTGGATGCCACATTTTGAATGCGATTCTTGTCACAGAATCTGCTAAAAATGTGGCTGATAAACTGAGGACCATTGTCATGAATGATCCACCGGGGTACTCCGAAACGGTAAATGACATGGTGTTTGATAAAGCTGACCACCCTGGAGCTCTTTACTTCTGCCAGTGGGACTGCTTCTGCCCATTTGGAGAAGTAATCAGTGATGGCCAGGATGAAACGGTGTCCTCTTGATGAAGGAGGGGAGATTGGTCCCACAATGTCCATACCCCAGGCTTCAAAGGGCTAGGAGGCGACTGTAGGATGTAGTGGTTCAGACGGTGTATGTATGAAGTCTGCATGAAGTTGGCATGTATGACATTTCTTAGCATATTCAACAGCGTCGGCGACCATGGTTGGCCAGTAGTAGCCCATACGTCGCAGTCGATCCTGCAACTTAGGACCGGGCTGATGAGCTCCGCAAGTTCCATCATGAGCTTCTCGAAGAGCTTCGGCTGCTTCTTCGTTGGACAGGCATCGAAGGAGGAGCCCAACGAAGGAGCGTCGGTACAGCATTTTAGTAGCTGTGTCGTAGTAGAATCGAAGAGAGCGTCTCCTGACTGAGATGGCTTCCTTTGGGTCCTCTGGAAGGATTCCGTAGACAGCGAAGTCGATGAACGGGAACCTCCAGTCTCGGACATTAACGCCAGTGTTCGTCGGTATGGCGTGAGCCACTCGCAAGCATAGGTTGTTCCTAGGACAAACCAAATCTCGGCCAGTTACCGTGACATAGTGTTGAGTCCCAAAGGGCGCCGCCAATGAGGCTGCGAGGCCAGCCAGAGCGTCAGCCTCCAAGTTTTGTAGACGAGGTACGTGTTCGATGAAGAACCCGGTGAAGGTTGAAATGATGTTCAATGCGACTTCATGGTAGGGGATCAGATCTTCATGGCGAACCTCGTACTGCCCCCGAATCTGGTTCACGACGAGTTTTGAGTCACCGTAGGCTTCCAGATGGTCCACCCCCAGCTGTTGTGCGAGCTGAAGTCCCATGATGAGTGCGTTGTACTCGGCAACATTGTTGGAGCACGGTTTCGAAAGGGAGTAAGCACGCTGGATGACCAACTGATCGGGGGAGACCAAGACTACCCCTACTCCTGCGATGATTTGGCCTTTGGGGCCTGTTCTTGAAGCGCCATCGAAAAACATCCGCCAAACGGAGCTCCTTTCGGTGACATTGGATTCTTGGACCTCATCCGGGATGTCTTCATAGAGTTTTGAGGATTCAGGGATGGGGTGGGAAGCCAAAAAGTCAGCCAGGGCTTGACCT
The DNA here is from genome assembly GCA_029216955.1 of Iris pallida. Taxonomy (NCBI): domain Eukaryota; kingdom Viridiplantae; phylum Streptophyta; class Magnoliopsida; order Asparagales; family Iridaceae; genus Iris; species Iris pallida. The sequence goes on from JANAVB010010198.1 coordinate 23,353,131, forward strand.
TTAACAGCTTTTTGCGGGACAAACACCATATTATACGGTGTTAACAAGATCGCCCATGAGGCTAGCCGGGAGTTCAATGAACCTGGCTTCGTCATGAGGACTCTGAGCGGATTGACTCGGGAAATGACATGAATTGTCTGGCCCGAGATATAATGACGAGTCTTCTGGATGGCAAACACCAAAGCCAAGCACTCTTTTTCAACGGGGTTGTACCGGTGTTCGGCCCCGATAAGCGTTCGACTGAGGTAGTAGATTGCTTGCTCATAGCCTGTATCGCTGTTTTGAGCCAGCAGAGCGCCAAGGGAATGATCCATGGCACGGACGTAGAGGAGAAATGGTTTACCGGCGACAGGTGCCACCAGGACTGGTGGGCTCGTCAAGTAGGCTTTGATGTCGTCGAAAGCCTTTTGGCACTCCTCTGTCCAGACATAGAAGACTCCCTTCTTCATGAGCTGAGTAAAGGGTTGACATTTACCGGAGAGGTTTGCTATGAACCTCCGGATGTATGCCAGACGTCCCTGTAAGCCCCGAAGTTCTCGAAGATTCTTCGGAGGGTCCATGTTGAGGATGGCTTTGGTCTTCTCGGGATCAACATGAATGCCTTTCGCCGTGATGACAAAGCCCAAGAATTTGCCGCTAGAAACCCCCAGGAAGGATTTAGCGGGGTTCATTTTGAGTTGATGTGCCCGCATGAGATTGAAGACCGTCTTCAGATCCTGTAGGTGATCTCCTTTGAGGCGGCTCTTGACTGCGATGTCGTCAACATAGCATTCGACTGTCTTGCGGAGATGTTGACGGAAGATGGTGCTCATAGCTCGTTGGTATGTTGCACCGGCGTTCTTCAAGCCGAAAGGCATCACTGTGTAGCAGAAAACACCCTTCGGAGTCCTGAATGACGTGTGTTTTGCGTCATCGGGGAACATCTTGATTTGATTGTAGCCTGAATACCCGTCCATGAAGGACATGCGTTCAAAGCCACATGTGTTGTCGATCATCACATCGGTGATTGGAAGCGGGAATTCGTCCTTCGGGCAAGCAGAGTTGAGGTCCCTGAAGTCGATACAGACTCGTATCTTCCCATTCTTCTTGGTGACAGGTACGATGTTGGCTACCCAATCTGGGTGCTGTTCCTCACGGATGAAGCCGCTGGTCAGGAGTTTGTCCCCTCCTGATCGATGGCATTCATGATGTCCGGACGGAAACGTCGCTGTTGTTGTTTGATAGGTTTGGCATCAGGTAAGATGTTCAACCTATGAATTGCGACCTGTGGATCGAGTCCCGGCATATCTTCGTAGCTCCAGGCAAAGACGTCGATATACTCTTTAGCCAGCTGGATTAGAGACTCTCGGTCTTCTCCTTCTAGGCTTTTGCTGATGAAGATGGGTTTGGAAGAAGATCCGTCCCCAAGGTCGATCTGTTCGACTTCGTCTTCGGTGGGAGGTTCTCGTAACTCAAAACGAGACTCCCATTGTTCTCCTAGGCGTTGAGCCCAGGGTTCTTCTTCGAAGGGTTCCGGCGCTTGGTCTTCGCCTTCACCTTTTTGAGGTTGTGCTGACGTCATGTTAGCTGACAGCACTTTCCTGAAGACTGATCCGATACTGGTATCGGAATCCCAAGTCGATGCTTCGGACGAGTGGGAATGTTCTATGTCTTCTGCATCTGAACTCTCCGGAGTTGATGGCGGCGTGACATAGCCTACCCCCCGTCGAGTCTTGTTGTAGTAGTCTTGCGGCTTTCCTTTGGGTGTTGGAAGCCGGAGAGGGAGACATCGACCCTTGCCGTAGTTTAGGCCTTTATTGCTTTTTAGGTCGTAGCCCATCTTTTGGATAATGTGCTTTGCCGTATCCGTGTACCGATAGACTTGTACTCTGCCGGTATCAGGTTCTGGCTCGAGTGGCGGGAGGTCTTGATGACGCTCGACTTTGCCCAAAATGATGGATCCTTCGTCTCGGCTTCGTAGAGGGGCTATGAAACAGACTCCTTGAGACGGAACTACTCGATTTACATTATGGACGGTCGTTATTTGTGTTTGCAACGACCGTAGAGCGTTATCTAATGTATACATGGCATTCCAATGTGGAAGACAAGAATAATTAAAAGACATTCTATTATTGATGAAGTACGAGATTTTATTCCGTGGGATTACATTGTCTAAGGAGGGTGTATCTACATCAGCAGAGATATATTCGCCAAGCTCCTCATCTGTAAGCACTGGGGCTGGATCAGAAGAGTCCACCACAGCTTTGATCTTGGGGTCCGAGAGGGTTATGTGAGCCCTGTCTGACGTCTTGGATGACTGCGGGGGCTTGCCCTTAAGACGCACCTTCAGAGGTGCCTCAACTGCGCCTCCTGTGAGTGGTGCTTTCCCCTGTAATTTTGCCACCAGGGGAGCCGATGTTTGAGGCGGCTTTCCCTTGAGACGTATCTTCAGGGGAGCCTCAGGAGTCGGTGCTTTCCCTGATAGCTTGATGCTCATTGGGGGCACCTTCTGGGGTGGTTTGCCCTTCAGTCGGATCTTCAAAGGGGCGTCTGGAGTCATCTCAGGCTCCGTGTCCGGCTCAGTTGCCGTCTCTGCCTCATCATCAGCATCGTTGGCTTCTTTCTCGTCAAGTGGCTTGTACAAGTCGGAATCGGTGAAGTAGGCTTCAATCCCTTTGAAAGGATCGATGTCTGCGAACTCCGTCCGAATGACGCCGTTGGTGGATACATATTTCATGCATTGGTGGAGCGTGGAAGGCACCACCATGTACTCATGTAACCATGGTCGGCCGAGTAGGATGTTGTAGTTGACCTCGACATCCACCACATAACAGGTCACCTCAGTTTTGAGGTTGCCGATGTGACACTTCAGTCGGATCTTGCCTAGTGGCTCGCTTTTGCTAGCGTTGAAGCTACTGATGGTTGTGTTGGAGGGCGCCAGCCGATGCATTGGGATCCCCAGTTTTGATAGCAGCGCCTTCGGGGTGATACTGAGGGAAGACCCCGGATCGATCTGAATCTGGCTCACCTTGACTGAACCGATGTACCCTGTGTAATACAGCGGTCGGTTATGTTGGTGGTGCTTGAGCAGCATGTCTTGTTGGGTAAAAGTTATGTTTAGGATAACTTCATCGGCACAATGACAGTGCGCACAAGTAGTTGGAAGGTCTTCAGGCTGCTTGACCTGACTGAGAAAGGATTCAGCGTCCTTCAGAGCTTCGCAGAGAGCTTTCGGGAGTCTTTGGAAAGACGCAGGAGCTCAAACAAAGACAGGCGTACAGGAGTACTAGCCAGTTGTGCCAGTATGTCAAAGTTGTGGGGCTTGGCTAGCCCCGAAGCATTCTCCTTCCGTAGAGGTCTGTCGAAACGAGCCTCCACCTGCTTCTGTTTATTGGCTGCTGAGGGTTTAGACGGGCCCTCCTCAAGGATGGTGTTAGGAGGCACCACCTCGACGGCAGCTTCGCCGGGCTGAGCGTTTTGTTGTGCACGCGTCTGCACTGGAAGTGCCTCTTCCGTTGAAGAAGAGACCGTGCGGCAAGACTTGATCTTCCTGCCTTTTGATTTGGAGGTAGAGCGTACCTCCGGTTGAGTCACCTCGGAGACGAGGTCGGGGTGAACCCAGAGGACCTCTCCTCGAGATGTGGTGAGTGGGACGAGTCCACTCGCATTGTCACGGGTAGGTGGCAAATTTACCACCTCCATTGTCGCCTTAGGGATGGGGACGACACCATCTTGTGTGGTGGTCGGCGGCAAGGTACCGAACTAAAGTGACACCACATTGGCTGACACCGTCTTCTCTTCATAGTCGACGAAGATTACATCGGCATTGATCATGCGCTGGATGTAATTCTTGAGGACATAGCAGTCCTTTGTCGGGTGTCCGACAAACCGATGGTAGTGACAGTACCTCGGGTTGTCCACTTTCCTGACTTCATTGGGCCGCTTTGGGTCCGGGAGCTTGATCTTGTCACCCTGCTTCAGTATTTCAAAGAGTTGCAGGGTGTCTTCGTCATTGAATGAATACACCTCCTTGGGTCTCGGTGCCAGTGGAGGCTTCTGAGTAGGCGCAGATGCGCCTTTCGAGGCATTAATAGTCAATGCCTGTTTCTCCTTTGCTTCTCGTCCGGAGTTGTTGGCTGCAGACCTTTTCCCCTTATCATCAAAGGCGGGGAAGCTGACACCCAGAAGACGTGCATTGGCCGCCTTCTTTTCTGCGGCTTCAGCTTCGATGATGAGGGAGCTCCAATCGGGAGGGGGAGTAGAGTTGAGCCAGAGCTTCACTGCAGGCAGCATGTTCATGCTGCAAGAGGAGAGGAGCGCATGTTCTGGCATGCCTGGAGGTAGCCTGAAGCAGGCCTGTCAGAAGCGTTCGATGAACACCCGAACCGTTTCTTTCTCCTTCTGGCGTATCTCTATGAGAGATGCCATCGTCATGTCCTTCCCGCCGTCGTAGAAGCGATCGAGGAAGAGGCGCATCAAGTCGTCGAAGGATGATATAGAATTGTTAGGGAGGCTGCAGTACCAGTCATACGCCACCCCTTTTAGAGCCCCAACAAAGATGCTGGTGAGGAGCGCGTCCTCCTTTGGAAGATGCCCCGTCTGTGACTGGAAATATGTCAAGTACCGACGCGGAGAGTCCTTCCCGTCGTACGGCGTGAGTGTTTGTGGTTTATATTTTGGAGGATAAACCACCTTGTTCCACTCGAGGGGATAAGGCTGGGGAATGCCCATCTTCTGGCGCTCCTCTTGCCTGTTCTTGGACTCGAAGCGCTCCCGCAAGTCCTTGATCATTTCGACCACATCCTCCGTGGAGCTAGGAGTCGGGGAAGGTGGCACTATCTGGAGTGGAGCGCTTGAGGGCTCCGACGTCCGGGGTGCTTCTGTATCTGAGGGTGCCCGTTGAAGGGGTACACTCGACTCCCCATTAGCTCCTGGGTCGGGACCGGTTAAAGGTGTTCTGGTCAAGGCCGACCGTATATCAAACAGTGCTTGAGTCAGTGCTTGCATAGAGGCAGAGAGGGTTTTGAGTCCTCCCTCTAATGAGTCTATGCGCTGGACAATGTCCTGCGGCGGCGCATCAGACTCGGAATCATCCCCAGTCACGTATACTGTCCTGACACGGCCGGGAGTAGATGGATTGGTTGAGGCTTCGCTCTCGGCCTCACTTTCATGTGGGGGAGTCACCTCTCCTGGTGTTCCACCTTGGCCACCCCCAGCCACATTCTGGAGGTCATTCTCGACGTGTGCATCTGTATGGGCCTGATTGCCCTCAGCTCCGTCTTGAAGGGCTTCTTCGTCTCTACCTCCAGCCGTGTCCTGGGGGACATCCTCGTTTTGAGGGGCTTCTGGGAGGTGACTTCGCCTTGAGAACGAAGATCCGCCGCAGCTGTGCTTTGGACCTCTTCGTCTTCGGAAGGAGGCTCAACAAGGGTCTGACTACCCCCAGCTTCCTCCAAGAACTTCTTCCTCGACCGAGTGCCTTCGAACACTCCAGAGGTCGAGACAACTGCCTTGGTTTTCCTTGGCTGGCTTTTGGATGAAGACGAGGAATTGCCAGTCGTCTTCCGGACTGAGAAGGAGTTGGAGGTCACGTTGCATGAAGCAACCTTTGGCTTCTCTTTTGTTGACACCTACATCCCGAGGCGATGCCGGAGGGGTGTCGATGATTGCAGCCGCTGGAAGACTGACTGCCTTGGTGGTACTGCTGCCTTGCAACAGCAGTTGATGGTGACCACCGCACAAGTATGCCCCGTGAAAGGCGTATCGTGCTTGTTGGTCGACTCTCCTGACCGGCGCTTGTGAGTGATCACGTTACGCAGGTCGTTGGAGGAGAGTGCTACCTTCACACCCCCTTCAGGCGCATGGCAAGGCCAAACGCCAGGGTGGACAGGTGAGTGCTGCGCCCCCTGATCTAATACCAAGCAGGTATCACGATCAGTAGTGGGGGAACCACAACATTTGAAGTGACTTGAACGGACCTCAAACACAAAACCAGAGGAGGCGTGGGAGTTCAAGACCACTGAATTTGCCTCACTCGACTTGGTTGTGCACGTAGTAGATGCGCCCAAGTGAGATGAGGACTTTGAAGTTCGACTCGTTTTTGGTGCAGAGGCACCTGATTCGACCTTGTACAGCTTGCCATCGGCAGCGAGCGTGATTGTGAACGTGTGCCTCTGACCTGCTGCTGGCATAGCACGTTTGTGGCGTATGGCCCATGCCGCCTTGGATTTCTTTGTACTAGCCCGCTGGGGCGCATAGTACTCAGCATCCAAATTCTCCTCGCCGTTACAGCGAGTGAGTCTGTCAAAGACAGAGACTTTTTGTGGCGCATCAGAGGTGATGCGCGGGGCATTGGCTGTGCCCCTGCTCCGTCGACGCATCTTCCTTGCCTGAGAGGGAGATGGCTGGGGAATGTGGTCTACCGCACGCTTCCCCGAGAGATGCGCTGCATCAGCGGGCGCACCTTGGTTGCTGAGAACGTCAGCAGGAAGGGAAGGCTGGATTGGCGCATTCCCTTCAGTGGTGGTGCCCGAGGCGTCGACCTTGCGCACCCAGACACAGCGGGTCTTCTTCGGCTTCGGTAGCCGCTTCGAAGGACTCGCACTTCCTTCAGAAATGAACTCCTCGTACGCCTGTTGATTGAGGCGCACGACCAGCGTCTTGTGGGAGGAGCCCACCTTTACGTCGTCGGCCTGTGACACGACTTTCTCGGAGGAAGAGAAAGAGGTCCCCAGCAGAGTCGCCAGCTTGTTTGCCATTAAAATTGTTTGATTGAAAACTTTAATACAAACAGAACAGTGTTACAATATAGGACTTAGATGTAGTCCTAGGAGTACACTTTTGTTTAATCTGGGTTCCTTGTGCCAATGGAGCGAGTGGTAATGCGTTGACTCCGTTGACGGGCTGACGACGGTTCTCTGAAGGTGTAGATTGCTCTGGGTGCTGGAGCTTGCTGAGAGGAGGAAGACGTTGAATGTCTGTATCTGCCTCTCGGGTGGTATATTTGTTCGTATCTGTCTATGTGTGTGGAAGGAGGGAATGATTCCTCTCTTTATAGCTGGGCAGGTTGGCTGCTCATGTGCGCATATGTAGGATGCGTCGGTGCGTGGGGACGCCACGTGGAGATTGCTGACGGAGGCGCATGGATGATGCGCCCTACTCGAGGGGTTGAATTCTTCATACTGCTGTTGTGAGCCGGCACGTAGCAGAGGAGAAGATCTTTCTGTTGCTGAGATCTTGGATGAGTTGAGTCAAAGGACACGTGTCGTCGACCCATGGCTCGGAGATCTCTAATTTGGTGGGGGGACGATTTGGTGGGATGCGCCTTGAATTGGGCGCATGATGAGATTTTGGCTCGTGACCTTTAGGAGTCACGAGCCGTTCTGGGCGCATGGCTTTTGAGGCGCATGCGAGCGACTTTCCTTCTGTCTTTCGGGATCAGAGATCAGTCTGGGACGCATGGCTTTTGAGGCGCATGTAAAGCTTCAACTGGAGACTCTTCTTCTGTCTTTGGGGATCAGTGAAGGGTCTGAGGCGTATGGCTTTTGAGGCGCATGCAGATTTGGGCGCATGGCTGCCGAGGCGCATGCAGGCGGTTGAGTGGCCACGTGGCAGTAGCCGTCGAAGTAAAGTCATGATGTTGCTGACGTTGTGGACGCTTTGTTTTCTACAAAAGCTGTCAACCGTTCAGGCTTGGGGAGGCATGCTGCCAACGCTGTCAGGTCAGTATTTAATGTTGGTGACATTCGATGGACAGCTGAGTGGGCGCGTCAGTTGACGTTCCACTAGGCGTATAGAGACGTATGGGGGCGCATCCTCTGTGATGCGCTCGGTACAGGGCGCATCTGTGGGAGGCGCTTGGTGTTTGAAAGGGTGTGATGTGTTGTCTAGCCGGCGTATCCGACACGTCTCTGATGATGCGGCTGTTTCGCTTCTCGAGTGCTTTTAATAGCCGTTTGGCTGAAGTCGAGGCGTCTGGTTCATCCATTTAATGTGAGTTCATTGCACAAAATTCGGAGAGCCATCTACTTGGCGCATGGGTTTGATCTGCCCGGCCTATAAATAGTGGTATGGAGAGAATGTTGGCCTCTCACTCTCTCACGTCTTTCCAACATGAACTCGGGTTCTCGGGTGCATTCTGTTGACGAAGTGCTCCCGAGGGTGAAGATGAGACGCCATGTTATCGTTAATGCTCCTGAAGGTGACTGTTACATCCAAAAGATGGAGTCGAGGGCTTCCGAGGCGGGCGAAAGGTGCCTGTTGCATCCAAAGATAGGGATGCTCGGGCCTCATCTCCGTTGTTCCGGAAGAGCCGTAGATCAGAATGGCGGTGCTAGGCTCTCTCTTCCTTCAAAGTGGGTGTCGCCCACTCTGAAAGCTGCTCCTTTAGCCGTATTTCGATTACGGTCTTCCTTGGTCTTTGGAGGCTCTTCCGAAGCCTTCCCTGGCCACAAATTTGCGGTGCTCTTCTCTTCCTTGGTTCCAGCCAGAGGGTTAAATGCTTTGTTTAGTCGAAGCATTTATCAGGTGAGCCTGGCTGGAAGAGCGGCACATAACTGGGCTGCTGAAGGGATGCACATAACTGAGCTGGATGCACATAACTGAGCTGCTGAAGAGATGGTGGGATGCGCCTGGTTGGAGGCGCATGGTATCTACTGCGCCTCACTGGCGGCGCATGGTGACTGCTGCGCCTATCTGAAGGCGCATGGTGGCCGCTGGCTGTAGACTTAGGATCTTTCCTTTGTAGAAATTCTCCTTTGTACAACCTTTTCTAGACATGTAATAGACTTTTGTATATAAATAAAAAGTCTTTCTTCAAAGGGAAGATTTATGAAATGCCCAAACTAAAAAAGTTTTATGTAAAATCCACCGCTAAAAAAACTTTCATCGCGTGCCCAGAATTAGAGAAACTTATCCAAAGCGGGTTCCAAATGACCCTTTTGTCCTTCCTTTTAATTTATTGGAAACACCCACAAAACTGCTCTTAAAAAAAATATGTCAATACTCCATCTTCTTCCATACGCTGCTCACTTTCGAATCTAGGTTTTTTCCTCAAAAATCTTTAAAAACTCGTTTGAAAATTTCGGAAAGACCGGGACGAACGGCAAAAGTGCTAAAACGGAGGTCCAAACATCATTTTTTTGCGATTCTAAAATTTCGGTAGGTAGTCTAACTATGAAGCTGTTACTTTCAGTCTCCTCGACGATACGCTCATTTTGCGACAAACGGGACCTCGTTTCGACCTCCCAGTCAAAAGTTATGGCCCTCCAAAGTTTCAGCTGACCATAAAATGCAGAAGAATGGCCATTCTCCGTTTAGAACACGAAAAATATTAATTTTTGCATGAGGGTGGTCATTCTCCGTATTAGTAACACGGAGAATGGCATTCTCCGTCTTAATTTACACGGTGAATGACCATTCTCCGTGTTAGTAACATGGAGAATGACATTCTCCGTCTTAATTTACACGGAGAATGGTCATTCCAGTGTTAAAACGCAGGAGAATGACCATTCTCCGTGTTAGAAACACGGAGAATGCCATTCTCCGTGTTAAATAAAACGGAGAATGGCATTCTCCGTCCTAATTAAGATGGAGAATGGCCATTCTCCGTGCTAAATTAAACGGAGAATGACCATTCTCCGTCTTAATTTACACGGAGAATGCCATTCTCCGTGTAATTTATCACGGAGAATGGTCATACCAGTGTTAAAACGCAGGAGAATAACCATTCTCCGTGTTAGAAACACCGAGAATGCCATTCTCCGTGTTAAATAAAACGGAGAATGTCATTCTCCGTGTTAAATAAGACGGAGAATGGCATTCTCCGTCTTAATTAAGACGGAGAATGGTCATTCTCCGTCCTAATTAAGACGGAGAATGGTCATTCCAGTGTTAAAACGCAGGAGAATGGTCATTCTCCGTGTTAGAAACACGTAGAACGGCATTCTCCGTTTTAAATAAAACGGAGAATAGCATTCTCCGTGTTAGTTTACACGGAGAATGGTCATTTACAGTGTTAAAACGTTAATTTAGTTTTTTTCATGAATAAAGAGTTTCGTTCTTCTTTCAAAACGATGATAATTCTTATGGAAAAGAAGAAGAAAGATCTTCTCCCCACAATTGACCTAATCGTCGAAAAACTTCAAATGTCTCCACGATGAAGATGATGATGATGGTGATGATGATGACGAGCGATGATCTGAGTTCGACTAAAGAAAAACACACCGAACTACGAACGATTTTTGCGATCTCTGCTGAATATGAGAGCAATGGAATTCAGATTTCCCGTGAAGAAGAAGAAGATGAAAATCGCAATCCAGATCTGAGTTTTTTGAATTCAAATACATATAGATGACCAATTCGCGCGGAGGGGTAGTTTCGGTATTATAAAAATAGCATTTCCCAGCGGATGGCATCTAAAAGGGAATTTGGAATATTTAACGTGAAAATACTTAATTCTGGGTATTTCATAAAACTTATGCAGCGGGTGGGCATTTCATAAAAGCCCACCCCGAAATTGGGTTTCTCAGCAATTTCCAGTTCTTTCAAATGTCTATACTTATTGACTTTGCTGTGAAGTGTTCTGTCCGAGTTCTGGCGCATGTAGTGTCTGGCGCATGGGCTTTCTGGTTGTGAAATTCCATGCTTCTACAGCTATGGCCCGCGGGGACCTCGTAAGTAAATTTAAGTTAATTTATTAAATTTCTTTCATTTATTCAAGTTAATAATCCAGTCGTTTCTTCTTTGTAGGTTTTTTTCGTTTAATGTTGGCAGGGCCCTTGGAGAAATTATCAGGGCTAACTTCCACGGTCCCTACCTCAACTTTACGTCGGTGCCCCCAAACGTACAGTACGTCTGGCTCGACGAGTTGAGGGTATATATCTATATTTTTTGGTTAAGTCTATGTGATTCTTTAATCAACCATTTTTTAAATTACGTGATAAATGATTTTGTGTTAGACAACGTACTAGTGGCCCCCCCATCGCGAGGAGGGGATCCGCAGGACCTACAGAAGCGTATGCTCGAAGAAGATACGGAATATGATTCATGACCTAAAAATGGGGCATACGAGGCCGAATTGGATCCGGCAGGAGTATTATGAGGACCTCTTAGGCATGATGGATACCCCTGCGTACAAGGAGAAATCGGAGAAGGCGAAGGTGAACCGATCTGCCGCGGGCCTTCATACGGGGGGATCAAGGTCCCACGCAGCGACACTTGCAGGTCTGGTGAGCAACCGTAAATTTATTTCACTATCGAATTAGGTATTATTAATTAAAGGAGTTAATTAGTTTCTACGAAAATTTCGTATGCAGGCCCAACGGACGGTGAAGGAGGGAAGGGCGCCAGAATCGGTCACCATGTACGACGTGTTCCAGCATACGCACAAAAGACGGAAGGACGGAAGCTTCGTCGACGAGAGGGCCAAGGAGACTGATGTAAGTACTTATGTTTTTGAGATTAACGTTAGAATTAAAAGTATTCGGACTATAACTTAGGTAAACTTAGGATTCACACTTAACTTAGTGAAACATAGGATTTAGATTACAACTTAGGTAAATCTTATAATATAAACACATTCATTTGATAGGCTGCGTATCGTGAGGCCCTTAGTCGGGCTCAGATAACTGACACCGAGGATGTCGGTGAAACGATGCCCTTCCGGACGCCCTCTTCTTTGGCCGCTCGGAACGACTTGTTCGTAGATACCGTCGGCGGCTTTAAGAAAGGGTTCCTGTACGGAGTTGGCTCCCTAGGGCCATTGCATATGGCGACGCAGAGATTTCTACCGACACCGCCTCCTCCCGTGGCCCGGGCAGACGATGATGTTAGGTCGCAGCTTACGCAGCTGCATAAGGCAGTGTCGTCCTTGCGGGAGTAATTTGCCACGCACTTTTCGCCTGCGTCTGCTGCTGCCGGTACGTCTGCTGCTGGTGCTCGTCCGTCTTCTACTGGTCCGTCGACTGCAGGTGCTCGTCCGTCTTCTACCGCCTACGGCTGTGACGGCACTCCTGTATCTCATGTCCGCAGAGCAGCTTCAGCGACTTCCGAGCAGTGTCTACGACGCCTTGCCTACGTACCTTGTGGAGGAGTATATTCGTCGGTCGAATACGGGAACGGACAATCGACCTCCTCCTTCTTAAAATGTTGTATTAAAAAATTTGGATTATTTGTGAGAGCTTTGAACTAATTGTGCTATAATCGGCTTATAGCATCGGATATTATGTTACTCTTTAGGATAATTGATATTTATTTTCTATTAATTTGGTTTGGTATGTGATTCTTGGATAATTGGTGTGCATTAAATTCGTATGTGCATATTTGGTCTATGTGATTCTTGGATAATTGGTGTGCATTATATATTTGGTATGTGTGATTGTTGGATAATTGGTGTGCATTATATATTGGTTTGGTTTATGCATATATTTGTGAACAGGGAAAGTGCTGTAATTTTTTTTCCAAAAAACTCAGTTAGCGACGGACTAGTGACCGTTTAGCGACGGATATTCACAATTGCCGACGGGTTTTCGACGGATTAGCCGTCGCTATCTGGAGATTTTAAACTGTTTCCAGGTAGCGACGGATGATCGACGGATTATCCGTCGGCAAGGTTCTGGTGGTATAAACTTCGACGGAATAGCTACGGACTATCCGTCGCCAGGGCGACTGATAATCAGCCGCTAAGCAGTCGCTCTATCTGGCGACCGCTTAGCGACGGACAATCCGTCGACATGGTTCTGGAAATGCATGACATTTTCAGAATCATGGCGACGGACAATCAGTCAGCAATCCGTCGTTGTGGCGACGCGGTCGCGACGGATTAGCGACTACTCTTCCGTCGCCATGGTGCTTGAAATGCCAAGCATTTCTAGAACCTGATCGACGGATAGTCCGTCAGAACACCGTCGCCAATCCGTCGTTAGGTACCGACGAATACCGACGGATTAGCGACGTCATGATACGATCTGATACGCTGTTACGACGGGTTACCGACGGAATTTTACGTCGCTATTGCCTACACATTTCAGTACTTAATAGTTGAAATGGACGAAAGTCCGTCAGAAATGCGTCGCTAATGCTTCGTATTGTGACGTCGACAATCCGTCGCTATTTCGTCATGTGACGACAACTTAGCGACGGAACGTTATTAGCGACGAGCTGATTGCCGACGGATTTTTTGGCCAAAATTCGTCGATTATCGGTCGCTAATAGTAATTACCGTCGGTTTAGCGACGGATGTGGCCAAGTTGAAGCTGGTCGGATTTTAGTTTTTTTGAGGCGTCCCAAATAATAATAATTACAAGATGTCAGATCTCCAAATATACAATTATATAAGGCGTCCCAAATATTACATATCCAGATGATCATGAAGCTAGTCGTTACAAAATGTAAGGACTAGCAAGAGTTCAGTCATACATGATCAACCCCCGGGGCTTGTCAATCATGTTACAGCCCGTAGGCAGACGGTAAGTAAGTACAATCGAGCTAACACTTGCTCGTCGGCTAAACGCCTCAAAAGAATAATTTACAATATTATAGTGGGAGAACAAAAGAAACCCACTCGATGCCCTGGTTACGCCTGGTGACCACCATCGGGCTGGAAAGCAGGGAGATCCTTTGGTGCTGCTCCGGTATCTGGCCATACAAAACCAGCTGGGTCAGACTCCAGAAAGAGCAAGTGCCACAAAGGAGGCTTCACTTAGGACTAAAACCAATAAATCATTAGCATTCAACATGTAAGAAAACAATAAGTAACACAGATTGGGGTTCGAGCACTACCAATGCACTTGTCCCAATCAGAGAAAATAATTAAGAGAAGCATCATGTTAAATAAAATATAGCTGGACAATATATATGAAAAGAAGACAATGATGAAAGTGACAATGAAGGGTACAATCAGGATAGTACAATCTGGAGTGACAATAGTGTTCAAGCATTATAGTGACAATCTGGAGTGACAATCATTCAATCATGCTGGTACAATCTTGCAATCGATCACTTCTAGATAATACTAAACTGGACTAGACTCCATCCAATCAATCACGGCCAATCATTGCCTACGGCTTTCTACATTAACTAATTAGGGTTATCACAATCCTAGTTACTAGCAAGATGCAATGAGATGCTCCAAGTAGTCACAGGCCCTGCAGCTACCCAGGTTATCCAGGCAATCATTATAGTGACTGTCCAGAGAGTTCAATCATTAAAGTGTCAATGGAGGGAGAGTGCAAGACAATAGAGTTCAATCATTAAAGTGACAATCGAGAGTGCCCCACATGACAGTGGGCTGGAAATGTGCCCTACTCGTCGGCAGGCTACAAGTCCAAACATTTGCGGCCGAAATAACGGGGTCGCCTGTAACTGGGGAACATCTCTTCATGACTAGTAGATTATTCTAGTTATTAACCTTAGTTTATTTCAATATGTACCCCTGACCGTGGTACTCAGGGGTCCATGCCCTAGAAATGATGCGAGACAAGACTGGTTCATTTATACAAGCACAATCGCCCACGGTGTCAAATCATTATACAGGTCATGTCATGTCAAGTAGCCGCCGCAACGGCTTATCGAGATATAACATGTCAGGTTATCCGGTCAAGTATACTAGTCAGGAGTGCGTCACGACAGGCCACTATCATGTCATGTCAGGTTACTGGTCGAGAGCACACCACTACGGGTCATCATCAAGTCAGGTTGTCATATCAAGTCTATCATGTCAAGCCAATCATGTCAAGTTATCATTCCAAACATATTAAATAAATTCGTGATTATCAAGTTCATGACAAAAGGCGTAAGGATATAAAATGGGCGTAAAATATCTAATAAAATATCCATATACAGGACTAATATGAATCACCGGTTACAAGTCAAGTGTGCATCCCATCGGATCACTATCAAGAAGATCAGAAAGTACCCGGATCATAAATCACAGAAATCAGAAACCATCTTAGTCATAAGCAATTCATCAAAAACCGTGCCAGGTCGTGTTGGGTCAAGCAGTCGTGTCATGTGAAACAAGATCTCAAAACTCTAATCCATAGAAGAGAAGCCAAGCCTAGAGGATTAAAACAAAATCAACATGGACAATGGATTGCGCAGGGGTTAGAGTGCGCAAGGGATGAACTGCGCGAGAGTTGGATCGTGCAGGGGCTGGACAGCGCTGGGTCAAGCGCGCAGGGAAATGGATTGCGCTAGGTCAGATTGTGCAGAAGATGAACTGCGCAAGAGCTGAGCCGCGCTGAGTCAGGTTGCGCAGGGATCGGATTGTGCACACACTAGATTGCGCACACACCGGATTGCGCAGAGAATGGATTGCGCCAGGGCGAGCTGCGCTGGCTGGATTGCACCAAAACAAGCTGCGCGAGGCTAGATTGCGCCAGCACTAAAGAGTGCTGGGCTAACTGGTTTGCGCCAGTGCTAAAGAGCGCTGGACTGGATTGCGCTCGGGAACAGGGGTCTTCTTCCCCAACCCGAGAGAAAAAGCCATGGAACTCAGAAATTCCAAGGACCACAACTAGGTCAAAACAAGTCCAAATCCAACTTTGCAAGGGTCTAAATTGTGTAAAATTCAATTCTCTTCCACATAGAACAATCAAAACATAAAAATAAACAAGTTTCATAGATCAAATCCACCAAAATCCGAAAATACTTCAAACCTAGATCTACAAAATTCTAAGCTCCAAATGGAGAAAATCCAAGTTCTAATGTTGCTCAAAATGAGCTAATAAAACTAATAGACAAATAAAATGTAGCCCTCAAGTGATAGCAAGATGCACTTGCCTAGGTGGGTGGTGGTGGTGGAGAGGAAGAAGCTTGAGGAAGAAGATGAAGAAAATAATAAGGAGAGAGAGAGAGAAGTTGATATTTATAATAGGGTGGGGTTCTCCATGTTAAACCAAAATAGACCAAACCAAAATAAACCAAGGTGAACCAAGTCAAGGCCAATAAACTCTCTCTCTAGCAATTTTAAACCAAATGAACCATGAAATAAACCCAGCCTCACTAATCCAAAATAAACCAATGAACCATTAAAACCAATTGAACTATCAATGCTAAAAAAATTCAAGCCAATGCAAAATAAACCAAGATAATTGATCATGACTAAAATAAAATATGGGTCCAAAACACGTATACGTATACCAAATACGTATCACGAATTTAGGACATTACAGTTAGGTTATGTTAGGACGGTAACTGAACTCGGCCAGAACTCAGCCAGAGTTCGGTCTGAGTTAGCCATACTTGTATTTTGGAAAATGTTGTTTTATTTATGAATAGAAATTGGCATTGGAACTAACATTCATTTGTTTAAATAAATCTTTATTACTTTGAATTAGCTGTAGAGGCCGGATCTCAGCTAGCGGTAGTCCAAGGAGTAGTACACTGTGTCGCTTCATGCTATTTACACATGTATGACAGAAGGGCCCTTTCGACTTGTACCCAAAATTACTCTGACTTAAAATAAATTATTTGAACATAGTCTAAACAATTTTCTAAACATAAAGCATTATGTTTCCGAATTCAAGAATATCTAACTCGTGACTAATAAAGTTGAATCGGTCTTCGGCCAATAATTTTGTGAATATATTTGTTAACTGATTATCTGTGTCAATAAATTCTAAACAAATATCCCCGTGTTGTTGGTGATCACATAGGAAGTGATGACGTATCTCAATGTATTTAGTGCGTAAGTGACATACAAGATTCTTGGTCAAATTTATTGTGCTAGTGTTGTCACAGTAAATGAGAATCTTTGTGTGATGCAAATTGTAGTCTTCTAAGGTTTGCTTCATCCATAAAATTTGTGCACAACAGCGGCCTGCAACGATATAGTCGACTTCAGTCGTTGATAATGCAACATAATTTTATTTCTTTCTAAACCAAGAGACTACTACTTTACCTCGAAAATAACACGTACCGCTGGTACTTTTACGGTCTACTTTGCAACCAGTAAAATCATCATCAGAATATCCAATCAGGTCAAATGATGTTGTTTTGGGATACCATAAGTCGACAGTAGAAGTTCTCTTAATGTATCGAAAGATACGCTTAACTGTGCGTAGGTGTGATTCCTTAGGGTTAGCTTGATATCTTGCACATATACAAATGCTAAACATAATATTAGGTCGACTAACAGTTAAATATAATAAACTACCAATCATACCTAGATACTTACGTTGGTCGACTGGTTTGCGATTTTCATCAAGGCCAAGTTTGGTTGATGTAGCCATAAGAGTTTGGATATGCTTTGAGCAAGTCCTTCGTGTACTTATCTTGATTTATGAAGGTTCTCTGAGTATTTTATTTGATTTGTAGTCCGAAGAAGTAGTTTAGCTCTCCCATCATACTCATCTCAAACTCACTCTATATACACTTTGAAATTCTTGACACAGATGTTCCTTAGTAGAACCAAAAATGATGTCATCCACATAAATTTGTACTAATAAAATTTGATAAACAAAGTTGTACCAACTCTTCCTTTTGAAAAACTATTTTCAAGTATAAAGGAACTTAGGCGAACATACCAAGCTTGAGGGGCTTGTTTGAGTCCATAGAGTGCCTTATGTAACTTGAAAACGTGACTGAAAAATTTAAAATCTTCAAAAGCAGGGGTTGTTTTTTCAAAACTTCTTCTTTTATAAAACCATACAAAAATGCACTTTTCACGTCCATTTGAATAAAGTTTAAAATTGTGAAAACATGTAAATGCACAAAGCATGCAAATAGATTCTAGTCTAGCAACAAGAGCATAAGTCTCGTCATAACCTTGAGCCACTAGACGAGTTTTGTTGCGTAGAACTTGTCCATCATTAATAATTTTATTTTGGAACACACATTTGGTACCAATTATAGATTGACCAACATGTTTAGAAATAAGTTCCCAAACTTGGTTTCTCTTGAACTGGTTTAGTTTCTCTTGCATGGTATAAATCCAAAATTTGTCTAAAAATGCATCTGCTACTGATTTAGGTTCTACTTGAAAAATGAATGCAACATTTTCATCTATATCTCTATTTGAAGAACATACGTATACCTACTCCCTTTGATACATTACCCATGACAAGAGACTCTGAATGGTCTGGCATGAATTTTATCTTCTTTGGTAGACTCTCCAGATAGTCTTTGTCAGCAGCAGCGTCTTCACTTGCCTTGGGTGTTTTTCTTGCATCTTCATCATCGCTGTCACTTGCTATATGACTGTTGAGATCATCAAATAAAATGTTAATGGATTCATCAACAATCATAGATATCTTATTAAAGACTCTATATACCTTACTCTTGGCAACATAACCAAGGAACATTCCTTCGTCTACTTTAGTGTGAACTTACCCAAGTTATCTTTGGTGTTCAGGATTAAACAATAACATCCAAAAACTTTAAAATAAGAAATATTAGGGATACGATTATACCATAATTCGTAAGGTGTCTTCTTTGATATAGGTCAAATCAGTACCCTATTCAAAACATGACAAGCTGTACTTACAACTTCAACCCAAAAGTATTTCAAAAAATTATGCT
The DNA here is from genome assembly GCA_029216955.1 of Iris pallida. NCBI lineage: Eukaryota > Viridiplantae > Streptophyta > Magnoliopsida > Asparagales > Iridaceae > Iris > Iris pallida. The sequence continues at coordinate 23,371,629 of JANAVB010010198.1, forward strand.
GGTTTAGCATAACTCTAGCTATATAGAATATAGTTCTATTCTTCCGCTCTAGAACACCATTATGTTGGGGAGTTCTAGGACCAAAAACTCACGAGAAAAACCATTTGCATCGTAAAACTTTTTGAAATCAGAATTTACGAATTCGCCTCCATGATCACTTCAGATATGAGTAATCATGAGTTTGAACCATAATTCGTAAGGCGTCTTCTTTTATATAGGTCAAATTAGTACCCTATTCAACACATGACAAATTATACTTACAATTTTAGCCCAAAAGTATTTTAGAAAATTATGCTGGTTTAGCATGACTCTAGCTATATCGCATAGAGTTCTATTCTTCTGCTCCACAACACCGTTCTGTTGGACAATTATAGGACAAGAAAACTTATGAGAAAAACCATTTGCATCATAAAACTTTTTAAAATTAGAATTTATGAATACACCTATATGATCACTTCGGATACAAGTAATCATGAGACCTTTTCATTTTGAACCTTTTTTTGGGAGAAAATATCAAATTCAAAAAGTGCATCACTTTTGTTTGATAAAAAGAAAACCCATGTATATCTAGAGAAATCATCAACAATTACAAAATCATAGAGATTACCACTAAGGCTGACGACTCTACTAGGTCCAAACAAATCCATATGTATCAACTGCAAAGGTCTAGAGGTACTTACAGCATGGCAGATTTAAATGAGGAGATGTGACCTTTATTACCTATTTCTTTAAGGGTCCAACCTTGTTAGCTTTCGATATCCAGTTATATTTGTTCATGTCTATTAACTTTCTAATTCTACAAAGCTGTAATATATGTACTAATTGACCACAATATGTGCAGATAATTCTAGAGTGAGTGGCATTTAATTTTGTGTAGACATGAATCTTTTCTGTCTTGCATGGATATTTATAAGTGAAAGCATGATTGTGTGGAACATGTGGCTTGCGAGCTTTGATCGTGTCTTATTTGGTATACACTGTGTAGTAGGAAAGATCTTAGGCAGTGTAACATGAACAACCCGTTTGCCTAATTTTATCACTAGCTTTGTAGAGATTGAACAAGCTACTATATATTTCTCAGTCATGTCTTCCAGCCTTTGTTCAGTGTCGACTCGTAGTCTCTTCTCAGAATCATATAGAAGAAGCACTTTTGCATAGTCCTTTTCTATCTAAACAACCATGCATTGAGCTTCATGAAGACTTAGCTTACTATTAGCCAATTCTTCCATATTACTTGTGGTATACCTCTTTTATTTCTTGCAATAAACTAGACAGTCTAGCCACTTCGGCTATGCATGCTTTTATCTCTTTCGAGATTGCTTATACTTGTCTAACACACTTTTGCGTTCGTCAAGTAAGTCATTAAAAGCATCAAAGTTCATCAAAAATAAAATTATCATATATAGGATTGTTTGTTGCACCCTAATTTTTTGAATCTTTTATTGTTTATTTGACTTAAATAGTGATTTTTGGAATTTATAAATATTTTTATATTTAAATAGTTATTAACATAGATGGTCTTAGTCATGGTTAAGTTTTAGGGTGCAGATGACTAGGAATTATGACAAGGATAGTATAGTCGCGTTCTTTGACTAGTGTATTAGCCATGCTAAAGAAGGCCTAGCCATAGTAGTGTCCCTACTAGAAAAACCAGTCAAAGTTGTGACTTGAGCTCTATAAATGATTTAATTAATTACTTATTAAGAAAATGACTTTTAGGAGATTCGGTTGTACCAATTTTGCCTGGACTGGACCTAAATCAAACCTAAACCTATGTTGTCATATAGTACGTGTAGAAGCATGAAAAAGCGCAATAGTTATAAAAGTGCATGGACCCAACCCAAAAGTTGCTGCGTACATCCAACTGACAAGAAAAGCACAGTGTATAAAAAGAGATACTTTATTAAATCATGATTACAAAGGTATATTACAGATTCTTCATGATTACATACAAAAGCTATCTACTCAGCCTACAAGTACGCAGTCTACAAGTGCGCAGCCTATAAGTGCGCAGCCAGAGGAAATTATTTCCTAGCCAGGAGCGCATCACTTTTCCGCTCCAATATGGCTAATGAAGCAGTTATTGAGTAGAACGGGGATGCAGCTCCTACACAAATCTTATAGTGCAACTTATGGCTCTTCCAACAGAACGAAAGGCCAGCCGTCCAGCCAAATCTAGTATCTTGGGCCTCGAAGACCTCCAAGATGTTGTTTAGGTTCGAACTTTCCATTCCACACGCTCAAGTGCATCTCGAAACTCTGAAGTTGTTCTTCCACAAAACTACAACTTCTTTGAACAAATAGATCTACAACCAACAGTAGACTACGACCGTTCGAAGCTAAGTCAGGTTCGAGCATGACAGATGAATGTCAAGAAGCAATGAACAAATGACTTCCTCAAAAGCTTTCCTTTATATAGACCGTATGTGGTCTAACCCACACGCCACATGGCAACGAGTCAAACGCTCTGAGTTAATGGGATGAACATGGAATTCATCATAATGAACCTCATTTAATGAAGTCATTTGACTACATCTTTTAGCCATCGCTTCTCAAGCCATCCTAAATGGCAACAATAAATAAGCGTTGACTCAACTGCTCAGAAGCAGTCACCAGGCAACCCAAAAGCGTAGTGGTAAAGCTTCTCAGAAGTGCAGCTCCTACAGACCTTCCCTGTAATGCCCCAGTCCTAAAATACGTAGGACTAGGTACGAAGACATGCCAGCCATATAATAAATATACATAAGCTGTAAAATATTGTAACCATAACAACTAATCTCATCCACAAAGTAAAAAAGAAAGATATTATAAATCTATAAATTTTTATTTGTATAATATCGTTGGGCGGAGACAATATCCACTACCAACCATTTTAAATGAGATAAAGTTATACAAGGAAATGATTGATAAAAATAGCAATGGACAGTCCAAGGGCAATCCTCCTCGATAGAAAAGGGAAGACCACGACCTTGGCTAGAGCACCTATGAAAAGTCATGAAAGTACACAACTGGAGAAATCACCAGGTCTTCAGAGGGACGTAACAAGATACAGGAAGAACATATCGTAAAGTGAATAAAAACTACTCAATAATAAGTCAAATCGTATCATAACATGGTCCAATACTCCATCCTTGAATTAGTGCACCATACCCCCAACCAAACAAGGGCATGAGATGGCACCCTAATCCACGATGAAGCATATTTCTATGCCATGACTCCAATATATTATTTGGACCGCAACAAGGTTCAGTACCTTCTCATCGAAGTAGTGAACCACACCTACAACCAAACAAGGACAAGGTGTGGCAAACTAGTCTACGACAAGTTACTGTTCCAAGCCACGATCAGGTATAATTACCAAAACCAAAAGTACTTGTACCTAACGGATAAGGGTCACTTAACCACTCTAAGTGTAATACAATAGAGAATAGTTCATGGTCGCATAACCTCCAAGTCACAAGTTAGGATAAAATAATATAGTACAATACCTCAGTGGCGAGTCTAAACACTATATACCATTCCTCAGTATCGAGCGTGTCACGCCCCAGAACCAGAATACTGGAGAGCGGGGGCAGACATAGCCAGCTACGTATAATGAAATGGAATCCATCTTATTATACGGTCACGGCTGTCTAGATATGTGAGGGTTTTACTACAATCCATCAGTCTCTTAAGGTCATAAAATAGCCTATTGTCTTAATCTCAACCATCTAATAATAATTACAAGATGTCAGATCACCAAATACACAATAGTAAGGCGTCCCATATATTACATATTCAGAATGATCATGAAGCTAGTCGTTACAAAATGTGAGGACTAGCGAGAGTTCAGTCATACATGATCAACCCCCGGGGCTTGTCAATCATGTTACAGCCCGTAGGCAGACAGTAAATAAAATGTACACGAGCTAACACTTGCTCGATGACTAAACGCCTCAAAAGAATAATTTTACAATAGAGTGGAAGAGCAAAATTAAACCCACTCGTTGCCCTGGTTACGTCTGGTGTTCACCATCGGACTGGAAGACAGGTAGATCCTCTGGAGCTGCTCTGGTATCTGGCTATACAAAACCAGCTGGGTCAGACCCCAGAAAGGGCAAGTGCCACAAAGGAGGCCACGAAATAAGAACAAAAGCCAGCAATCAGCACAATAATATAATTACATAATAAGAGACAGTAATTTAAAAAAAAGCATGACAGGTGAATATAGAAGACAATCTTGTACATAATCGATAAAAGACAGAACATATGGAAGAGCACGACAGGATGATATACGATGAGATAACCATGGGACTATTCAGACAACCAGGTTACAACCCGTAAACCAAACAAGGACCGGGGTTGTAACCCTTCGTCTGAACAGAACTTGGTTTTTCCTACCATTTATCGGCAAGATAATATAAGAAATCAGGACATGAAACAATCTTGTGCATGATCAAGACAAGGCTAGACAGATTGAACTTCATCCAACATTCACGGCCAAGCAATAAGTACGGCTTGATACTTTAACTAACCAGGGTTATCACAAACCTAATTACTAACAAGATACAATGAGATGTTCCTCCAGCCACAAGCCCTGCAGCTAATCCAGGTTATCCAGGCGATTTGGATTTATTAAGCAGTTATCAATAATTATGTGCCCCACACGACGGTGGGCTGGAAATGTGCCCTACTCGACGGCAGGCTACAAGTCCAAACAATTGCGGCCGGGATAACGGGATTGCCTGTAACTGGGAAAATCTCCCATGACTACTGAATTATTCTAGTTATTAGCCTTAATCCATTTTAGTAGGTACTCCTGACCGTAGTACTCAGGAGTCCCATCCTAGACATGATGCAAGACTGGACAAGTGGATTTAATAAGCAAGCAAGAAGAACCACCCACGGTGTCAAGACAGGTCAAACTAAGTTATCAAGTCATGTCAAGTCAGGAGTGCGCCGCCACGGGCCACTATCATGTTATACAAGTTCCTTGTCATACCAAGCCATGTACAATAGCCATCCCAAACATATTAAGTAAAATCAAGTTCATGACAAAAGGCGTAAGGATATAAAATGGGCATGAATTATCTAATAAAATATCAATATACAGGGCTATAGAAGAGCCAAGCTTAAGGAAAATAAAACCAAATCACCATGAATAGACAGATTGCGCAAGGGTCCCTGGGGCCGGGTTGCGCAGGAGTCAAGTGCGCCAGGGGCCAACTACGCAGGGGTGAGCTGTGCAAGGTACCAACTGCGCAGGGGTAAACTGCGCAGGGGTAGATGGCGCAGCAGATGGATTGCGCTGGATCATGTTACGCAGGAATGGATTGCGCAGGGTCAGATTGCGCAAAAGTGGATTGCGCATGAACAGACTGCGCATGAACGGACCGCACATGAACGGACCGCACATGAGCAGACTGCGCATGAATCCATGCGCAGTCGGGTTGAGCGCAGTTCGCCAAGGGGCAAGCTGCACGGTCGGTGCTGCGCTAAAGAGCGCCGGCCAAGGGGGATGCGCAGTCCAGCACTGCGCTAAAGAGCGCAGGCTGCTGTCTTCTTCTCCAGGCCGAGAAGAAGACTCCAAGAACTCCAAAGTTCAAAACTTCATATCTTTGCCAAATCAAAACAAAATCTAGATTTTCAAAGGTCTATCTTGAATAAAATTGAATTCTCTTCCACATGGAAGCATCAAAATCCACAAAACACAACTTAAATAGATCAAAACCATATAAATTCGAAAATGAGAAAAAACTTAGATCTAGAACAATGGAAACTCCAAATCACAAAATGTCAAGTTCTAATGTTGATCTCCATGGCCTAATCTAGCTAATGGATAAATAAAAAGTGGTTCTCATATGGTGGCAAGGTGCACTTGCCTATGGGTGGTGGTGTTGTGTAGAGGAAGGAAGAAGATGGAGAAATAAATGGAGTTTATGGAGGAGAGAGAAAAGTAGGTGGAGTTTTAATGAGGGTGGTTGTGATGGAATGGAGGCGGAGAATAGGCTAAGGTGCTTCACTCATGAAGAACCAAACCAAACCAAACCAACTCCACAAAATAAAACCAAGTCATGGTCCAAAACCCATTTATGAGAAATCAAATCCACAAGTCGCAAAAATAAAATACGTGCCAAAGTCAAATTACGAGTACAAATACGAATTACTGGAAATGGGGGTGACAACTCTACCCACCTTCAAAGAAATTCTGTCCTCGGAATTTTATCAAGGAGCTAGAGATTGCCACGACAAGCTACACTAAGCACAGGCAAGCTACACTAAGCAGTTCAATCATACAATCATATAATGCAAGCAAGGAGGGGAAAACGTAAGGCATAAGGAAGACATTATACCTTATGAGTCAAACGGGTAGGGATAACGTGATCGAACATCATCCTCACACTCCTACATTTGACTCCCCCAAGGAGCGATGAACTCAAGCAACATGAACTAAACTGATAGTCTTGCGCTTGAGGTCTCTCTCTTTGGTCAAACAGGGACACGGGCCTTTCCTCATACGAAAAGGTTGGTACCAATAACCGTTTTTGAATGATCTAGGGACATGGCTCAGACCCGGGATATACCGTTGTAATTAGGACACATGAAACATGACACGTGTCCCGCATAATAATGGCGGAAAGCAAGACAATAGGACACAGATACCTCTCTGTCGATTCTGGATCTGGGCCTGGGCCAGGGCGAACTGCTGAGGCCTCTGCTGCTGGAAGGCCTGGGCCTGAGTCGATAATGGTCTCGGAGGCTGGTACTGCTGCTGAAATACTTGGGCCTGAGGCGGCAATGGCCTCGGCAACTGTTGCTGCTGCTGGACTGGTACTGGAGCTGGTGCTGGTCCTCTAACCGAGGGACTAGATTCTGTTGATGCTGAATCGACTCTGAATGGGCAGGACCCCACCCTATGGTCCGGTGCCCCACACAACAAGCATAATCCCAGGGCCTTGCGATACTCTGACACAACGTGTCCAGGCTTCCCACAATAAGAACAACCCACTGCGGAAGGCTGCATATGCTTCTATTTCTGCGTAGGGTACGTCGGGGTCGAGTACTGGACCGACGTAACTGAGGTTGCTCGCCTCGGAGTTCCAATGGTCAAAGTCCTAGCTGCCAGGGCTGGTGCTGAAATCTGATTCATTTGACTGTGGGTCCGCTTCCGTCCTCCGGTCCTATCCACAATCCTCTGGGAGGTATACTCGTACCTCCTAGCTGCTCTCAATATTGCATCAAACGTCCGGTGTTCAAACTGTTCTACTGCCAACAAGATCTCCAAGTGGAGCCCCTGCTGGAACCGCTGGGCCCTATCAAACTCGGTCGCCACCAAGGTGGGAGCAAACCGACTGAGCCTAGAAAACTTCGATGCATAACTGTCGACCATCCTGTCTCCTTGCTTCAGGTTGCTAAACTTGGTCTGCAAGTCATATCGAGCCACCGCATCGAAATACTTGGTCTGGAATCTTTCGTTAAACACTGCCCAGGAAACAGATGCTGTCAATCCCATGGCCTGCACCGCCCACCAATTGCGAGCTAAATCCAACAACTGCAGGCGTACCACCGCCACCTTCTCGTCTTCTGGAGTCTTCGTGGCCCCTAGAATAACTTCTGTATCCTGGAGCCAAGCATCTGCGGTAATGGCATCCTCGGTGCCGTCGAAGAATGGAGGGTTCAGGCACTTGAAGCTGTTGGCTGCACTGTTTCTCGAATGACTGCCTCTGTTCAGAGCATCTTGTACTGCCTGGTGCAATGCATCACCTCGGCGATCTTGAGAAGCTAACAATGATCTGATGAGACCTTCCAAAGTGCCGTCATCAGGCTCTACTGGCTGGACGGGCCGAACTGGGGGTGCTGGTTCTCCAGAAGGCATGGCTCGAGAGGAGGCTGTTGAGGACTGATCTTGATCTTCTTGCTGTTGCTGGGCTGCCGGCTGAGCTCCTTCCGGCTGATCAACAGGAATAATGCCACTGAAGCAATGACATCAGGAATATTAAGGAAGGACCAGGATAGAATAATGATGCAAGCATGTTATCAAGTCAGGGATTCAAGGAGATAAGAAGATACGAGTGGAGATCAAAGGCGAGTACAGATTGAGACATCTATCTGGTAAACCCCCACACATCTTGATTGACAAGACATGCATGGGCCACCACTTAAACCATGTCACGCCCCAGAACCAGAATACTGGAGAGCGGGGGCAGACATAGCCAGCTACGTATAATGAAATGGAATCCATCTCATCATACGGTCACGGCTGTCTAGATATGTGAGGGTTTCACTACAATCTATCAGTCTCTTAAGGTCATAAAATAGCCTATTGTCTCAATCTCAACCATCTAATAATAATTACAAGATGTCAGATCACCAAATACACAATAGTAAGGCGTCCCATACATTACATATTCAGAATGATCATGAAGCTAGTCGTTACAAAATGTGAGGACTAGCGAGAGTTCAGTCATACATGATCAACCCCCGGGGCTTGTCAATCATGTTACAGCCCGTAGGCAGACAGTAAATAAAATATACACGAGCTAACACTTGCTCGACGGCTAAACGCCTCAAAAGAATAATTTTACAATAGAGTGGGAGAGCAAAATTAAACCCACTCGTTGCCCTGGTTACGTTTGGTGTTCACCATCAGACTGGAAGACAGGTAGATCCTCTGGAGCTGCTCTGGTATCTGGCTATATAAAACCAGCTGGGTCAGACCCCAGAAAGAGCAAGTGCCACAAAGGAGGCCACGAAATAAGAACAAAAGCCAGCAATCAGTACAATAATATAATTACATAATAAGAGACAGTGATTTAAGAAAAAGCATGACAGGTGAATATAAAAGACAATCTTGTACAGAATCGATAAAAGACAGAACATATGGAAGAGCATGACTTGATGATATACGATGAGATAACCATGGGACTATTCAGACAACCAGGTTACAACCCGTAAACCAAACAAGGACCGGGGTTGTAACCCTTCGTCTGAACAGAACTTGGTTTCTCCTACCATTTATCGGCAAGATAATATAAGAAATCAGGACATAAAACAATCTTGTGCATGATCAAGACAAGGCTAGACAGATTGAACTTCATCCAACATTCACGGCCAAGCAATAAGTACGGCTTGATACTTTAACTAACTAGGGTTATCACAAACCTAATTACTAACAAGATGCAATGAGATGTTCCTCCAGCCACAAGCCCTGCAGCTAATCCAGGTTATCCAGGCAATTTGGATTCATTAAGCAGTTATCAATAATTATGTGTCCCACACGATGGTGGGCTGGAAATGTGCCCTACTCGACGGCAGGCTACAAGTCCAAACAATTGCGGCCGGGATAACGGGATTGCCTGTAACTGGAAAAATCTCCCATGACTACTGAATTATTCTAGTTATTAGCCTTAATCTATTTTAGTAGGTACTCCTGACCGTGGTACTCAGGAGTCCCATCCTAGACATAATGCAAGACTGGACAAGTGGATTTAACAAGCAAGCAAGAAGAACCACCCACGGTGTCAAGACAGGTCAAGCTAAGTTATCAGGTCATGTCAAGTCAGGAGTGTGCCGCCATGGGCCACTATCATGTTATACAAGTTCCTTGTCATACCAAGCCATGTACAATAGCCATCCCAAACATATTAAGTAAAATCAAGTTCATGACAAAAGGCGTAAGGATATAAAATGGGCGTGAATTATCTAATAAAATATCAATATACAGGGCTATAGAAGAGCCAAGCATAAGGAAAATAAAACCAAATCCCCATGAATAGACAGATTGCGCAAGGGTCCCTGGGGTCGGGTTGCACATGTGTCAAGTGCGCCAGGGGCCAACTGCGCAGGGGTGAGCTGTACAGGGTACCAACTGCGCAGGGGTAAACTGTGCAGGGGTGGATGGCGCAGCAGATAGATTACGCTGGATCATGTTGCGCAGGAATGGATTGCGCAGGGTCAGATTGCATAGAAGTGGATTGCGCATGAGCAGACTGCGCATGAACGGACCGCGCATGAACGGACCGCGCATGAGCAGACTGCGCATAAATCCATGCGCAGTCGGGTTGAGCGCAGTTCACCAAGGGGCAAGCTGCGCGGTCGGTGCTGCGCTAAAGAGCGCAGGCTGCTGTCTTCTTCTCCAGGCCGAGAAGAAGACTCCAAGAACTCCAAAGTTCAAAACTTCATATCTTTGCCAAATTAAAACCAAATCTAGATTTTCAAAGGTCTATCTTGAGTAAAATTGAATTCTCTTCCACATGGAAGCATCAAAATCCACAAAACATAACTTAAATAGATCAAAACCATGTAAATCCAAAAATGGGAAAAAACTTAGATCTAGAACAATAGAAACTCCAAATCACAAAATGTCAAGTTCTAATGTTGATCTCCATGGCCTAATCTAGCTAATGGACAAATAAAAAGTGGTTCTCATATGGTGGCAAGGTGCACTTGCCTATGGGTGGTGGTGTTGTGTAGAGGAAGGAAGAAGATGGAAAAATAAATAGAGTTTATAGAGGAGAGAGAAAAGTAGGTAGAGTTTTAATGAGGGTGGTTGTGATGGAATGGAGGTGGAGAATAGGCTAAGGTGCTCCACTCATGAAGAACCAAACCAAACCAAACCAACTCCACAAAATAAAACCAAGTCATGGTCCAAAACCCATTTACGAGAAATCAAATCCACAAGTCGCAAAAATAAAATATGTGCCAAAGTCAAATTACGAGTACAAATACGAATTACAGGAAATGGGGGTGACAGAGCGAGTCTATGATATATAGTCTACCTATCGTTCCTCAGTAGCGAGCGAGTCTACGATAGATAGGGTGGAGGTCAACGTCCAATAGTATTCTCTCCTCCCAATGTCCAAACTCTAGTAACTAATAGTCTTTATCATGCAATCCTATTTAGTAGTTATAGCCTAACGAACGTCCTTACGTATCGGTGGCCAGCCGACTACGCAAGTCCGAGACCTATATGCAACTCGTGACTCGTGTATCATATGTGTCCAGGCCGATAGATGCCTCACAGCATAAGGTAGTCTTTTTAACTCTAAGTCGATGCATAATAACAAAAGTAATAGATATATGACAAAGTAGTTTATTTGCATAAAATAAATAAAGGCAGTAAAATGACAAAAGATGGAAAGTATTAATACTAAATAAGCTTTCTAAATGACAGTAAATAATTAGAATATAGTGGCAAGGTATCTTGCTTGAGGTGGTGTGCGAAACGACAGTATCAAGTAGCTCGAACCGGCAGATAAATGAAGCAAAGAAGGCAAAATCCTACAAACGACTTCGGGTGCTGAAATAAACATCACAAACATTTTTGGTATAAAAAAATGTCTAAAAATGCCTGTCCAAAAGTCCAAATCTAGACACAGGGGCAAAATCATAATTTCGGGTCAAAACGACGTCTGTCTTTGGACCCGCTTTGTACAAAAATATGTGTCAGTACCTACGGTCTCTAAAGTTGTCAAACTATATGTCTATGGGTCCAATTTGATGAGACAAACCCAACCGTATGTCCAAAGTTTGGTTTCGATTGGCTGTGTACAAATTCACCCATTGGATCGGGTCTTGGGTCCGTCAAAGAGGTGTTCCTTTCGACCTACTCAGAATCGGACCAAACATGGCACACATGACCAAAAAAATAATACGGTCCTGTTGGCACAAGTTTCGTTTCGAGACAACAAATGTGCATGAAGTAATTAGAAAGTTTGCAAAATCACCTATACGAGAAAATTTGACGAATACGGATCGAATTCGTCGCACACACGCAACCAATTAAAGTTTCGTCAAATCCCGCACATGCACAAAGTCCATACACACCTTTCAATATGACTAGTACATGACCAAGTCGTCCGGTTTGTCGGGACGGACTCCGTATCGAGGTTTTTCTAAGTTTTTGAAACATATTTTTCTTCAAATTCATCCAAAATTTAAACAGAATATAATAAGTAACAAAATAAAGTAATTAATAGGATTTGATCTCGGTTAGGTTGTCTAAAATATTGTTCAAGTTGATTTTTATGATTTACAATAGGCTGATCGTAAATCGACCGCAAACATGGGTGGTTGGGACAGTTTCTATAATTCAGAAAATCGAGATTTTTCTCGATTTTGGAACTTGATTCTCGTCGTGCACAAAGAAAATCAAAATAAACTATTTATAGAGATTTGGAGTCGGTTAGGTTAGGTTCGTACCTGAGAAAATGGCTCAGAGAATGGACGAGCGTGGCGACAAAAAACACGCTATAAAGTCGGCCTTACGGCTGTTGATTCTGTCCCTTTGCTCGCTACTGCTGTTGCAATGCCGCGACCAACCTTGCCGTGCCGGCGGCCACCACGGCGGCGTGCACATGCGGTCAGGCTGTTCGCTTGGGATTGGGGAGGGTTTCGCTAGGGTTTAGAGTCGAGATGTTCTCTTCTTTCTCTCTCTCACGCTTTCTTTATAAAGCCCAGTATTGGGGTCGGTCTGCTCGGGTGAACAGTGGCCCCTCTGCGGGTACTGTTCACCCGAGGGTTTTCTTTTTATTTTTTTGTTTTATTTTTTGGTTTTTTGGTTTTTATTTTTATATATGTAGAAAAATCAGTAAAATATCTTTCTATTTCTAAATTTTCTAAAATCTAAAGAATAGAATCTAGATAGTCTAAATTTTTTTTTCTTCTCTAATTATAAATATCAAACAAAACCTGAAATAAGTAAATTTTTGTTGTCACATGTTTTGCTCAAAAAAATCTAAAATAATTCAAAGTATGTTATCATATATTAATCTGATATATATTTATATATATTTCAATTTAATATAGCAAGTATTTATATATTAAGATAATATATATAGCCATTCTTAATCTGCCTTAACTAATTCTAGTGAAATATGGTTAATAAGTGTTTGGACAATTACAATACATATCTAATACACACAACTATCTCTAATATACATATATATTACATATATGTATATCTAAAATTAATATCTCAAAAAAAATGTTTAGTAAAATATAGGGGAGTTACATCCTACCCAACTTATAAAAAATTTATCCTCGAAATTAGAAATAATCTCAATACGAACAAAATATGAGGTTTAATACAGGGTAAAGCAGGCATGTCAAACAGTAACTCTGTTTTTAAAATGATGGAGGTGGTGGTTATCATGGAATCCAAATTGGTGCCATACACTACAAGATAGGGTATTCTTGGTTCAAAGTCCTACCCAATTTATATAAGTTAGCTAACTATAAAAATTGTAGTTACAAGACTTCTCAGAAGGACAGTTTCCAAAGAGAGGTACAAGAATATTGGATGCTTCTCACTGCAGTTATGGATTCTAAGTGAGCCTAGACATTGCCGTAGCGTTCTTGGTTAATAAGCTCTTTAAGTGAATTATAACATCGTCCCTATATGAGTTTTGTTTCAACAAGACAGTAAGAAACTTTTTTTCGAATATAACTAAAGCGTGTCGGTTCAAGGGGTTTCACACTTACCTAACATGGGAACTAAGAGATGAGCTTGAAGAACTTAGGAAAGGAAGAATTTATAGCAAAGTGATGAGAATCTATAACAAGTGGAGAACCTTGCTATAAAATATGGTTAGGTAAATGTTCTAAATCTTTAAGTCATAACGATTAATAGGTGTAGGTTGGTGTTTGGGTGTTGTGTAGGAGGTTTGTGCTTGCTTGGGTGGAATGTGTCATAAACATTTTTTTTTCGTTTATATTATTTCTAAATTCAAATTAATTTCAATAATCATTGTTAAAATTCATGATTTATAATCCAAATTTATTTATTTTATTTTCCATAATGACCATTAAAAACTTTTCTTTAAATATTTTGCACCTTGGTCCTTGGAATAAATTATGCAAATTGCACTAATGATAGACACATAGGCAATCCATGTGTCATCCATACATGAATGGAAGAGATAGGTGGCATGGTTGCATGAAAGGGTAAAGAATTCATTTTATCCCCTCCTCTCTCCTTAAACTCTCAACCGAGCTCTCTCTCTCTAACTCTCTCTCCTCTACTCTTTCTCTTCTCCTCTTCCCCTTCCTCAAATCTTCTCTTTACTGCTGCTGCTACTGCTATTGCACTGCTGCTGTGGCCACCGTCGGCGCCGCCTGCCAGCACCGGCCGCCCCCTAAGCACCCTTCGACCGCCTCCTCCCCAACACCTCAAATATCTCCTCCTCCTCTTCGATTTCTTTAATGTATAAATCTCTTTTCCTCTTTCTTTAATATTTCAATTTCTAAACCTAGGTTAGAGTTTAATCTCAAAAATTTTGGAAAAGGGAAAGGTTACAAGGAAATCAAGAATTCCCTTGGAATTGAGGAAGAGAACTCTAGGTGTTCCAAAGCAAGGAAAGTCCTCCTTCCTCCTTCAATTTTTTTTTCTTTTGGAAAATTTGTATGCAAATATTTAAAGAGTAGGATATTGGTATTTCTAATCATAAAATTTCAGTAATTAAATTTTTGGTTCTTATGTGTCCATATATATATATATATATATATATATATATATATATATATATATATATATATATATATATATAAAATATATATATATATATATATATATATATACTGGACAATATACTTGAAACATAGGATACATAGAAGTGAACCTAGTGGTTGATGCATATAGAAAGATATGTGTCTTTACTAATTATATTAAATTTACATTCTGATTTTTATATATGTCACTAACCCTTTCTACTAGTTGCACAAAATTTTGTCCTTTAAATCAAGTTGTATGTCTATATATATTTAGCTTGTCAAATTCCTAGTTTATCATGTATAAGGTTGTTGACATCACCTATACATAAACTTGAGGCATCTAGTCTAGTTTAAACAAAATTATTTAGATATTAGTATTTTATATGTGTTTTCTGGACACATATAATTCTGTCCAAATTCTTTTTATGCCAACAATTGAGACATTTTATGCCTACCTAGTTAAAAACTAGTGTATTTTGGACGCCGGACATATAAAAGACATTGGTATCAAGTTTTAGGATTGCTATAGACTCTAAATCTCTTGGTAACCTTGTTATGGTCATGACAATTTGTAAATTGACCATATATATATATATATATATATATATATATATATATATATATATATATATATATATATATATATATATATATATATAAATAAATAAATATATATATATATATATATATATATATATATATATATATATATAAATTGACCAAATATATATATATATATATATATATATATATATATATATATATATATATATATATATATATATATATATATATATAAATTGACCAAATATATATATATATATATACAATTTGTAAAAAAAAATATAAATAAAAAATGATATATATATATATATATATATATATATATATATATATATATATATATATATATATCTTCATTTATTGTAATGACTAGTATGGGTATAAATCTTTAAAGCCTTTATTTGATATTTTGGTTCTCAGTCAATTAAAATCAGCATTACCAATGAACTTTACACTTACAAACATGTTTATGTAGAAATCCTTAAGTCTTGAGGTAGTTTAATTATAACTATAGGCTTACGTATAAGATCTTTGGGCATTTGACTCTCTACATATCGGAATATGTCACCTACAATTAGAGTTGTAATAAAATTCCTCTTCTTGAGATTGAGTTTCACTAATGACTAATGATTTACCTCTGACTTGTGTTATTAGCAAATCACAAGTAGCTAGCAGACCTTGCCAAGTTAAAATAGCCTTGGGTAAGAAACTTTTAATTTATTTATATAGTTATATACATATATGTGTGTGTTCCGGTGTTGAAAGTTGCTCCACCGAAGGGGTCAGCATACCCAGGGATATATATATATATATATATATATATATATATATATATATATATATATATATATTGCGAGGTACCAGTGTTGAGGGTTGCTTCATCGAAGGGGTCGGCGTACCCGATTATTGATATATTTGATCTATCGTACAAATTTCGGAGTCAATAAATACAAAGGAGGTTCTGCCGAAATTTTTGAAAATTTTTGGGGTTAGCCATTTTTGGGAATTCGAAATGGTTAAACCATAGTTCCTAAATTTTATCAATTTTCTAGTACAATTCTAATCCTGAAATCCTTGAAAGTGTTACCTTAGGCACACAAATTATAATTTTATATTATTTTTTGCTAAAGGCGGAAATCTCCTGCTTAACTTTATTTTCGTTTTATGTGTATTTCATATCACACTAAGAACGAAATACAATTTAAATTTAAACCATAACTTAGAGTATACTGTAGATTAGAATTGCATTGGGATGGGAGAGAAAACTTTGGATCACACCTTCGAACTCTTGCAATATTATATTTTAAAAACTAATCAGTTCCTGTTATCGACATCCGTACGGCCATACGATGTCCGAGGTGAGGCTTAGCTCACTTTCCTGTTTCCTATTTTCCGTTGGATTTCGAGTCCCCGAATTCGGCCCTGTAATATCCAATATAGCCTAGTTCTGATATTCTTTAAAAATTTTAAGTCATACGATAATTGTTATAACACTTGATTCTGATAACTCGAAAAACAACTCATGTGTTATCCTGATTATATCACATCATTATGTGATTCCTGATACCAGTGGGACAGATAAATCTAAGCATCGCCTATTAAGTATAAGCCTGATCCCGGGTAAACGAGATTATTGTTGAGATAATAGAAGTTGTGTGATCCAGAAGTGTTTCTCTAAATATTGCATGTGCATACAAGATTTGTCTGAGGTAAATCTAATACACATTTATACCTGACACCTGAATTTTTTGGGAAGAGATACTAATACCATAAGAAAATTCTTATCAGTAAATCTACTTTTAAAGTTATTCTTTCCTCCAGTTCAATTACGATAATTTTATCATCTTACTTTACCTACTTTACACCTTTGACTGAGGGCTTGCTCGTCGTATTGACGACCTAGTTTTGTTCACTAGGTTTTGATGAAGGTCAGGAGAGAATGCCAATGTACACTGAAGAGGAGCTTAATGAATATGACAAAGAGGAAGTAGACCTTTGCATCAGCTAGTAGTAATTTGTAGTTGGTTATGTATTATATGTATATTGGGTTAAAGGTTGTAATCGGGTAGAATAATAATATTTTTCTATTTATAGTTTAGAATATCATGTAATCAAATTGTTAATTATTTGTATTATGTACCCTATGACCTATAGAAATCCTATCCTAGAAGCGTACGGGTGACAATCATGAATATGGATACTGGAGTATTCGTATGGTGCATAGCCTAGGGATGGTGTTACGTACTCGGCTCGTCTTATTTTGGGAGCGGGGCGTGACAGAATGTGTATGTCATAGGTGTAATACGACTTCCATGGATCATAGGTATTCAGTTTAGTTAAGGGAGGGGGTCGTTATCAACATGGTTAACTTCAATTAGAATAAAATTAGGGCATCTATGGTTTGTTCTATAGGAAAAATGTGCCATACATGTTGCGTAGTTGAAATGAAGCACAAATTGGTGTGTTTAAGCGGGACATGTATATCATGTGTGTAGAGTGGCCCTTCTAGTTTATGAGTATAAAATTTATGGAAGGGATCGACTAGCGTTGTGCTCTAAATATCAAAGTCACGGTCGAGAGCATGATAGGGATAGGAGTGGACATTACGAACCACTATTTTTATTAGTTCAATTTGAACCAATCTATCACAATCGTTTGCTAATTCAAGAAACCTTACGTTCTTAGAGGGGCTTGCAATATGTATGTTTCTTAAAGGGGCTCACAATATGTGCACTACGGAAACATTCATTCTCAAAGTTAAAACTAAGGCGCGATTCTATGATAGAATGAAATTTGAAGAGTCTTGGTCGCGATCCTTGTACCTTGATGGTTGGAATAACCTCACTATAAACTAGAAACAATATACAATACGAAGAGAGTCATATATGGAGCTCGTGCCACGATTTTGAGCAACTTGGAAGAAGTGGTTGTATATGTCGTTCTTGCATTCCCAAATTTGTGAGTTTTAATAATGACACACGAACGAAGGGTAGCGCGTTTAACTCTTTTTATGGCCCATGTAATATTTTAGTCAAGGGCAACGACTTCTATAGTTCGTCAAGAAATACCTTGGATAACTAAATCCCTAATTTCTTGCTCGTACCAAGCTTACTCGTTTATGACTATAAGGATACTATGGCATCAAAGATAGTAATTTGTGATATTACTGCTAACTAATAAGTCCAAGTATTTTTCTTGGAAATTATGGGTTAACTATATTAAGCAGGACAACTAAACTCTTAAGGGTGTTGCTCTCCTATTACTAGTATTTTAACAATAAATGGAGTATCTAGGAAAATGATCTATACGATGCTCTATGTTGCTACTGAGGTTCTACAGATCGTCCAATCGACATGCTCTAAGCTATTCTAGCTGGTAATACGGCTGGGTTGATCAAAACATAAATCTTTGATTAAATGAAACTCGATTTTATCTATATTGGCTGGACAAGATTCCATAAAAATCAATCTAAATGATTCTTATTAGGTTAGGATAACTAGATAGGTTTCAACTCAAGTTGTTGGGCTAATTTGCCAGTCGGATTGGTTAACTAGGTTCCTTAAGCCCAAAAATGCGCATTCTGTGACTTTTGTGTTTAAGTAGCACATAGGAACTCCATTTAGTGGCATATCAGTGGCATATGTGTAGTGAGCTTCGAGTAAGTCACAACCATATATTTGGTCGAAAGATTTGAGCTGAGGTTGAATCTCTAATTGAAGTCGGGAAGTACATCGGTATTATGGTAATAGTTATAGTTAGCCTTTTTTACCTGAAAGTTGTATAATAAAAATAGAGTACAAGGAGACGTGTTTGAGTAGGACATAATATGCCTACATGAAGGTGGGCTCGTTTAGGTCTTGCATATAAAATTTGTTGGAAGGTAACAACTAGTATTATTCTCCGAATACCAATGTCACAGTAGGGGACACCAAAAGATCTAAATATGAAGTGGGTGTTCATGAGGCACTAATTTATCATCCTAATAGAAACCAATTTATCCTAATCAATCGATAATCCTAGTAAATCCTAAAATTTAGAAGGCTTATAATCTATTCACTCCAATTTTTTTTCAAAATTAAAACTAAGACACGAGGGTAGAAAGAATTTAAAAGTCATGATATTGTGTCTCAATTCTTGATTATAAAAGAATACCACACGATGTAATAGATATATGATATGGTAGATATGAATCAATTTGGAAGGTGGTTCTCCAATTTTGAATAGATGGAAACGATTGTGTATAGCTTTCTTTGCCACAAGTGGTACGACGAACTGAGGGGGACATTCTGGGTATATCTTCCCTCAAATATGAGCACTTGTTTATCCGAAATAAGTAAAGGCGAAAGAACAATAAAAGGTTCAAAGAAGAGGAAATAAAATACGAATACGGGGTTCCAAGGTCGATTGAATAATTCAAGAAGAGTTGTCAAGGCAGTTGCGAATGAGATTTTAGAGGACAAGTATATTTGTCATCTCTATCTCAATCCACTTGGAATAATCATATGAAGAGCGAATCAAGTGCACCAAGGTTGATCTGACCATAATACACTAATTCTAATTAGACAATATATTAGTAGGCGTCCCTAATAAACAAATGTCCTGAACAAGCTCGATAAGAAATAAGCTTGCAAGAACTAGGTATAATAGCGACGTTAGTCAAGATTATTAACAATATAGGTACGCGAGACTTATGATTGAAAAGAAGGTACAGGTAGTGCAAGTTCCTTAAGAATGTAAGTTGTGTCCGGTGTTGTACCTCTATAATTATAATACTGTCTTTTGTCTAAGGCCTGGCTCGACAAAATAAGGCATGTACCTCTAAGCTCACCAGTCTAGGTAATCTTATTAGTGTCCTCTTTAATGGGTCGTACGGACTAAGATGATTGTAGGTCCTGGGGAATTCTACCCAAGTTATAAGAGGTCAACTAGTAGGAAGATTTGAACAATATAATATATATACCTGAGTACGAGTCATCTTCCTAACCTTTATCAAGCACGAAGGAAAGAATGATAAAATTTATAGTAGAAAAGGAATCAAGCAAGAGACAAATCAAGGCAGTCAAAAGAGAGTTCGAAAATGGAATTCAAGGAAGGAGGTCAAACTTGTGGATGAGATCCTAGACTCTAATCCTATATACAGGCCCGCTCGGTACAGTAATGTAACCGAAACGGCTAACTTTACTTGCATGGAACACCAAAAAAATATGTAACGCCCCAGTCCCAAATTAAGTAGGACTAGGTACGAAGACATACCAGCCGTATAATAAATATATGTAAGCTGTAAAATGCAATAAACCATGACAACTAATCTCATCCAAAGTAAAGAAGAAAGATATTATAAATCAACTATAAATTTTTATTCGTACAATGTTGTTGGGCAGAGACAAATCCACTACCAACCATTTTAAATAAGAGAATATTTTACAAGGAAATGATTGATAAAAATAGCAATGGCCGATCCAAGAGCAATCCTTCTTGATAGAAAAAGGAAGACCGCAACCTTGGCTAGAGCACCTGCAAAAAGTCATGAAAGCACACACCTAGAGAAATCACCAGGTCCTCAGAGGGACGTAACAAGATGCCATAAATTGAATATAAACTGCTCAATAATAAGTCATATCGGATCATAACATGGTCCAATACTCCATCCTTGAATTAGTGCATCATCCCCACAAACAAATAAGGACCGAGGATGGCACCCTAATCCACGATGAAGCATCTTTCCATGCCATGACTCTAATATGGTATCCTGACGGCAACAAGGTTCAGTACCTTCTCATCAAAGTAGTGAACCACACCTACAACCAAACAAGAACAAGGTGTGGCAAACTAGTCCACGACAAGTTACTGTTCCAAGCCGCGATCAGGTATAAGTACCCAAACCAAAAGTACTTGTACCTAACGGATAAGGGTCGCATAACTACTGTAAGTGTAATGCAATCGAGAATAGTGCATGGTCGCATAACCTCCAAGTCACAAGTCAGGATAAAATAATACAGTACAATACCTCAGTAGCGAGTCTAAATACCTAAATACTATATACCATTCCTCAGTATCGAACGAGTCTATGATATATAGTCTATCTATCGTTCCTCAGTAGCGAGCAAGTCTATGATAGATAGGGTGGAGGTCAACGTCCAATAGTATTCTTCCCTCCCAATATCCTAACTCTAATAACTACTAGTCTCTATCATGCAATCCTATTTAGTATTTATAGCCTAACGAACATCCTTACGTATTAGTGGCCAGCCGACTAAGAAAGCCGACACCTATATCCAACTCGTGACTCGTGTATCATATGTGTCAAGGCCGATGGATGCCTCACAACATAAGGTAGTCTTCTTAACTCTAAGTCGATGCATAATAACAAAAGTAATAGGAATATGACTAAACAGTTTATTTGCATAAAATAAATAATGGCCGTAAAATGACAAAAGGAGGAAAAAATAATAATACGAACTTAGACTCACAATACAAACTCGCTTGTACAAAGAAATCCTAGGGACAAAAACCTAGGTACAGCAATCTAAGTACAATTGTTTATTTTTGATTCTGGGGGGTGACGATAGAGGCTCGGGAAGGCGACGGCAGCCCTGCCTTACTCCTTGGACGATCGGTATGCAGCCTTGGCTCCTGTGGCATTGATGAAGAAATACTCCTCATGCTCTTCTCGTATTGCTCTTCTGGCTTCTCTCTCTCTCTTTGGATTGATCTCTGTGGATTCTTTTCTCTGACTATTGGGGGAGCCTCTCTGTATGTGCTTATCTCTCTCTGACCGTATATATCTCTTCACAAGGGAATGGCACCTTGCTATTTATAATAGTAGGATGTGAACATTAGGGTTGCCAATGATTATCTTTTGGAGATGGCGGCGGCCTGTGGATTGGTCAATCTAGGCCGTTCATTTTTGATTGTGACGAATCTGAGCCATTGAGTGTAGATTACACCAAATCCTATCAGCAATTAATGCTGATTGGAATAAATCTTCCTCATAATGATCTTCTGATGTCTACAAATAA
Source organism: Iris pallida (assembly GCA_029216955.1). Taxonomy (NCBI): domain Eukaryota; kingdom Viridiplantae; phylum Streptophyta; class Magnoliopsida; order Asparagales; family Iridaceae; genus Iris; species Iris pallida. The sequence continues at coordinate 23,393,681 of JANAVB010010198.1, forward strand.
ATTAAATTTATTTTTCTGCCACGTGTCCCAGATTATTGGGATTTGATCCAATCTTTGATTGCAGTAAATCTGAAAAATTGATCGGCTTAGGACACGTGTCCTAGGAGCCACTGGGGGGATCTGAACCACATGACGAGTGAGCCGCATATGATTTTAGGCCGCATATGGTTAGGGCCACGTATAAGGGCTGCCTGGGTAGTGGCCCTCCCTCGAGCCTTTGAACCACATGGAGGTGATCATTGCGAGCCGCATAGGGATACATCCGCCTGAGCCGCATGGAAATGGTCCTCTTGAACCGCATAAGAAGTCTTTGCTAAAGCCGCATGAGGCTGTCTCGACCTGAGCGCATAGGACGACTTCATTCTAAACCGCATGAGAAGTCTTTGCTCGAGCCGCACGAGGTTGTCTCGGTCTGAGCCGCATAGGACGGCTTCATTCTGAACCGCATGGGAAGTCTTTGTTCGAGCCGCATACGAACGCCCACGTGGCAAAGCCACGTAGCATTTTTATGGCTCTCGGGGGATTTGTGTCAGAGATCTCTTTCTCTTACCTAGAAGTCTGTCATTATGACAGAGTCATAATTACTTTTTTTGTGTCAGGGCTGTCACTTTTTCAGAGTTGTCAGTCGTCAAACAATTAATGCGAGGGGGCAGAGAAGAGGACTGTCCCGCCACGTGTCTTCAGAGCCGCATGGGATGTCTTGGGCCGCATAGTCCCTTATGCCGCATGACTCTTTGAGCCGCATGGGCTTTCTGAGCCACATGGGGTTCTTTGGCCGCATGGGTTATTTTCTTTAATATTTTTTATGCTTCTACAAGACCCCCTTTAAAGTTTTCAATTTGCAAAATTGAAATACTTTGAATAAGAAGCATGGTCGTATTCTTCTGGCCGCATATGAAACCCTGACCGCATAGAGATCTTGGCCGCATAGATTGTTCAGCCACAGGAGTATCTGATCCGCATAGCTCTTTGCCACGTCATGATTTGCCAAGTATGGCAATCTTTTGCATTTAAATTTTGTTGATTTGGTGTCAGCTTTAAAGGCCACTTTTTGGTACGGGATCCGAGGAGCTTGGCCTCCATTTTCGGCAGCTTATTTTGATAACCGAAGAATTGGTCTGCGTGTACGCACGGGGATCGAAACGCTTCACTCTTGTTTATAAATATGGATGACTTTGGCCAGAGGGACTTCTTTACCTTCTCCTTCGTTCACTCTTTTTGCTGTCTCCTCTTTCTGATCTTTTTTGTCCGTCCGTCGAAGCAAATGGCTCCTAAGTCTTCTAAAGTCATCTCTGCCGCCGCGAAGGACAATAGGGTGACGTCTTCGTCGACCGTCAAGCCCGAAGCGCCCAAACTGCCCTCTGATGTTCGTCCTGCTTTCAATGGAAAGGGTTGCATTTGAATCTTGAGAACCCATGGCTCTGTTACATATTTATGCACAAGCCTCCACCCAAGTTGATGGCAGAGCCGCATATGCTGTATGGGCCGCATGACCTTCTCATACCATAGCCGCATAGAAAATATCCCATGTTTGAACCGCATAAGAAGGATTTAAGTCTCTAGGTAAAAAACTGCATAAAGTCTCCTCTGAACGGAGCCGCATATGTTTCTAGCAGGCTGAATCGCATGGCATTTTGTGCCGCATGAGCTCTTCTGTTAGAACTGCGTATATTCATCTGATCCGCATAAGCTATCGAGCTAGAGTCATATGGAACTCCCGTCTGATTTGGGCCGCATGAGACTGTGTTGACTCGAACCGCATAGGCTTCCTCGAAACCGCATCTCTTGAGACCCAATTGGAATGGAGCCGCATAAGGCTTTGTTGACCCGAACCGCATAGGCTCGTGGGAGCCTCTTTATTCAGTAATTTTTTGCTTTAAGCATCTTTTAATCCTGTTTCTCTTTGTCCTTTTTCCAGTGAACCTCCCAACCAACCCAGCAGGAGTGCTTCTTGTGGGTTCAGCTCAGTTCACCGTGGGCGTGCGGCTTGATGACTTAATCCGTCGTATAGTGGATCAGCTTCCCACTAATGAACCTAGGGAGAGGGTGGCTGCCATTAATAACCAACTATTCCGCTTTCTTTATTCAATGATGAATTCGGAGAAGTTGGATGGAGAATATCTGAAACCGGCTTTTCTCTTTGGGGACGCCTTTTCCATAAAGAACTCCCGATTGCTGGATGTCTCAGAGCACTGGGATTTTTCTGTAGACGGAGTAGAGATTCATATCCCCGAGATGGAGCGGCATTATCCTCTCTCATGGTTTAACATGGTACCGTTGGGCAGGATAATGGTGGGCTTCCTGACTCCTACCCAACAATAAATGTTTGTGAGCAACATCCACTACAACAGGCGCACAAGTTTAGTATGTGCGGGCAAGGAATCCGTGAGTCGGACTGTGATGGGGCTGCTCCCTGGCACTTTTGTAAATATGACTGGCCCTAATTTTACCTTCACTCTAGCTGATACTTTTCTGAATCAGCTCGCTCGCAAGGGGTCTTATTCCGTAGGCAGGTTGTCGCTGCTGAACTGGATCAACCCCATTCCCACATGGACTAATCTTACCTCATGGATCTTGAGGAAGTATGGGGAATACCTTCGAGAAATTAACCTCTACTACGCCGTCAGGGGTACCTGCTACGGGTTGTCCATTAACAAGCCTTTGTTTATGGCTCTTTTGGAGCTGTATAATCGGCGTACATGGACTTTCTTTGCCCCCGGAGGAGAGCTGGGGCTTGCTCTCCATGAGATGAACGCTATTTCTAGATTGCCGTGGGGAGGTGAAGCTTTTGAAGCATATACACCGACGAACGAAGAATTCGAAGACCTGGATCGATGATTTCCTGGTTTCGTCACCGTGTACCAAGAACTGTTGTGTCATCATAGCGCCTGCCACCAGATGGCTATCAAGAAAGAAAATAGCTCAGAAGGGAGTGCCCCTCACACCACGGCCTGGGTTTTGTATCTTTTCAAGTTGCGTCCTTCCGGCCAAGTTTCGTCTTGAACTCCTCGAACCCCGGAGGAGGTGAAGGACATGATGTTGAAGGTCAAAAGGTCGAGGTAACCCATGACCGGTTTAGGAGTCGCACTGACTCCCTCAGTTACTTCCACTATGGTACCCGGAAGATGTCTGATAAAGCGATCTTAGCTGGGTTCTTGATGGTGTGGCTACGCAATTGTGTAGTCTCGGGCGGCGCGGGTTCTATGGAAAGGATAAGCCGCCATTTCATTCTTCTTGCTGTAAAATTGGTCTTCAAGGTAAGACTGGCGCTCCTCCCGGCCATGGTGTGTAGCATACACCACGGCCTTCGCGTATTTTCATCCAAAGTCATTGCTCGTGATGTGTCGATGGACTTTGAACGGATAGAACTACCATACCACTACCTCATGGGGTGGTTATTGATGCACTATCGGTCATTGATGAGGCCAGGAACTGATGAAAACGTCACCGATGATGATGCCTTCCTTTTCCGGTATCGTCATCAGCCTTGGGAGCACGATACCATACTGGCCTGTCGGAGGGCGTTGGCAAGAGTTGATGGGCCCGAATTCTACGTATCTCTCCCTGAATTCACCCCTGGAGAAGTAAGGAGGGTACACATTGACGGCGTTGATCCTCCCCAACTTTTATCTGAGAAGATGCTTCTTTGGTTACGCAACATCCGCCCCGCGCACCTGGTGTCTCGTTACCGGAATAGAGTATACCTGGAGCCTTATCTGCCCAGTAGATTTTCCCGTCAATTTGGGTATAGTCAATTGTTCCTGGATCGCCCTAGCGCTTGCTTGAGCTTTGAGGGCAGTGTACTCGATGGCGTCCGGGCTTGGCATTATTATAATGCGGCCCATACCCAGGCCAGCTTCTCAGTCCCTGATGCCAAGGTGGCAGGGGATATCTTGTATATAGCGGCCCTTTATCATGTTGCAGCGAGCAAGCCTCCTGTCGATTTTGATATGAATACTAGCTTCATTGCTGGCACCGGTTTGGCTGAGAAGCCAGAGGGGTCCAAGAAGAGGAAGAGGGGGGCGAACAGGGTTCCTGTGCCGGACTCAGAGTCCACTAGGGTGGATGAGGAAGATGACGAACAAGATGCTGATGACTCATCTCATTCTTCGGACGAGGAAGTTGGGAATCAACCCCCTGTCATGCCGGCAGAAAAGGCTGCGGATCAACCGTCTACTTGGTCTGACGAGGTAGTGGAGGATCAACTATCTGCGGTACCTGGCCTCGTATAAACGAAGCAGGCACGTGACTACCGTTGATGACTGAACCTATTCCACGAAGCACGCTGCGGTAAGACGTCGCAGGCTGTTTATTGATGATGTGGACATTGTTCTTGAGGTGATTTGGGCTTTAGCTATTCGCTTTCTTCTTTTTTTGTGTTATGGCCTAATCATTTGTTTTTTTTGCTCTTTATAGGTGTCGGATGAGCTCGCTCCTCAAGACCCGATTACCGAGGCTGATCCGATCTTGTCTCATTTAGTCAGTGATGTGTGCACCGCTATCATTGCTGCTGGGGTGCTTCCGGTTACGGTCGAGGATTCCCAACATGCTGGAACCTAACCCAGGGGGATGGGGCTTTACCGCGCCTGTCCCTGAGACATCCGAACCCCAACATGATGACTTTGTGGGTGGGGAAACTACGCCGGTTGTGAACGAGGCGTCGTCTCCACGCTCTTCCCCTGGTAATACAAATCAAACCATAGCTCATGAATAAGCCTATGTATTCCGTCATCTTATCTTTCAGATTATGTCGACTAATGGTTGCTTTGGATATTCAGGTCCCAACCCTTCATTGCTAGTGATGGATATTGCTGGATCGAACCCTACCGGAGAGGGCCTGACGGAACCTTCCTGTATCGAGGGACCTTCGTCTAGGTCGAGCTCGGGGTCCCAGGTAGCAGTACAGCTGGGACAAGGGACGATGCTCCCTGTGTCCTCCTCTGCGAATGTAGTTTCGGGGGTTAACCTTTCCTCCCTGCCGAGCATCCAAGCTCTTCGGGCGGCAGAAGAGGAGTTAGCCGCCATTCAAGCATCTTTCCGAACGGAATTTGCTTCCTTGGTGGCGGGTGCAGTAACTTCTGAAGCTACTCCTTCGGTACCGTCTGCCACTCTCCCTCTGATGCCGTCCTCTACAGAGGTCTTGGATGACGCGTTACAGGACGTGGTTGCCAGTTTCCATCGCTACCTGAAGAGGGAGATCGAGGCAGCAGTGGAAAGGGGGACTCCCTTTACTCTGGTCCTTCGATGTGCCGGTGGCCAGATTAATATCCTTAAGATGCTCCATGGCGGAGGGGAACTGGCTGCGCTTCTGGAGCCTAAGCTATTAGAAGCTGATCGTCTCGTGGCCCAGTTTCGCTCGTTGCAACAGACTGATTTACCCGCGGTCATAAATCAAGAGCGCAACTTACTCATTACCGCGGTGGAGAAGGTAATGGCTGCCCGGGAATCGCTCAAGCCGACTATATTGAAGGACCGCCGGGATTTGACCCGATTGCACGATCAGTGGAGCCGTCGGGCTGACGATTGTGCGGCTCGGAAAGCGGCTGCCTCTCGCGGGGTAACTGACACCCGGAAACAAATCCTCGAACTCTAGAGAAAGCTGGCCTTCTGGGAATCCGAGCTGGAAGCTGCTTGTACTGAAAAAGGAATCGCCATCCAGGAAGCTGACAAGCTTAGCAGGGCCTCTGCCAATCTAGAACTAGCCCTGAAGAAGATAGAGACCAACTGGCAGGCATATATGTATCTGAATGACGCGGAGCAACTATCCCAAGAGGCCGAGCATCGAGCTAAACAGAGGCTTGAGCGGAGGACTGTCTTGGTGAGAGACCGGCTCCTAGAATTATGTGATGCTGAGCTGTAGTCGGTCTTTTCTTCTTGTTTTTTTGTTTTCTTTCTTTCTAAAAGGGATGTGATCCCGAAATATGTAATGTTTTTTTCTTCCTTCAAATAAAGAGTACTTTCCCTTCTACCCTTTATTTGCGTTTGTTTGTTGTACCTGCGATATTGCGGTCATGTTTTCCCCCGCATAGGAGATATATTTGTGGACCTGTTACCCATGGCATACCTTGGTTTTAGGTACAGATAATAAGTTTTGGTCAGGATACCTGAAGCAGCCATGGCAAAGTGGTCATGGGTGCTCTTGGTATTGGAAAAAGGAATGCCGTAGAGCAGCTGGACTCCTGGGGCATGATGAGATGGTAGGTTTGTGCTAAGAAACTTAGCTGAGGATATTTGTGGGCCTATTATCCTTGGCGTATCCTGGTTTAGGATACGGATAATAGGATGAAGGGGAACCGACATACTTGCTTAGAGGTAATGAGGACATAGCAAGTAGGAAAGTTTTTTAAACGTAGAGTTTTCCTACTCAGAGGTAATGAGTACATGGCATGAGGGAACTCGACGGAGGGTATTGGTGGTCAACAGAGGACATTTGTGGTCAACAGAGGACATTTGTGGACCTATTACCCTTGGCATACTCCGGTTGTGGGTACAGATAATAGGTCGAAAGGGGATCATCATACTTACTCAGAGGTAATGAGGACATGGCAAGTATGAAGGTTTCTTCGACGGAGCCTTCCCATTCAGAGGTAATGAGGACATGACAGGAGTGGGCTCAATGAAGGAGGGCACATAGAACGACTCAGAGGTAATGCGGACATGGAAGTTCTATGTAAGGGGTGATTTGTTTTTTGGCGGAAGTGGAACGACTCAGAGGTAATAAGGACATAGCTGTCTTGGAAGTTTGTGGACCCGTTACCCTTTTTGTGCACTGGGAGTGCAGGTAGTGGATCATGAGAGAGGATCTCTTATAGAAAGAAAGTTCAGCGGTAAGGTTATACATGACTTTCTTTCAAAAGAGTGACCGGGATGTAAGTTCAGGGGTACCAGCGGGTACATAACTCGACAATCCATGAATGTTGGAATCAAAGTGTAAGTTCAGAGGTACCAGCGGGTACATGACTTGGTAATTTGGGATATCTTTATGGAAGAAGGGCATGAGTTCAGCGGTACAAGAGGGTACGTGACTCAATAATCTGGAATATTATGGGTGTGAGTTCAGCGGTACCAGCGAGCACATGACTCGATGACCTGGAAAATTGTGAGGGTGAGTTCAGCGGTACCAGCGGGTACATAACTCAAAAATCTGGGAAACTATGAGGGTGAGTTCAGTGGTACCAGCGGGTACGTGACTCAAAAATCTGGAGAATATTGTTTAGACATAATATTTCTTCAGGAACTTGCCTTTGATGGGCAACATGAGCAAGTCTCCGTTTTGCTTAGCGAGGCGGTAAGCACCGTTGGAGAACACGGCCTCGATGACAAATGGACCTTCCCATTTTGGCTGGAACTTGCCGGCGGTCTTGTGAGTCATGACCATTGGCCTCTGGACTGCCAGAACAAGATCGCCCACTTGGAATGTTCTGATTTTGACCTTCTTGTTGAAGGCTCCTGAGATGCGTGCTTGGTATAGCTCGATCCTTTGCTGAGCTAGAAGGCGCTTTTCATCTAAGGCCTCCAACTCTTGTAGTCGACGCCGGGTAGTTGTCATCCGTCGTCAATTGATAAGTGAGGACGACACGGAGTGAGGGTATTTGAGTCTCTAATGGGAGAACTGCCTCACTCCCGTATACTAGAGAGAATGGTGTGTTCCCGGTAGCTGTTCGGACTGTAGTACGGTACGCCCATAAACACTCGCTGAGTTTCTCGTTCCAGTCGCATTTGTTAGAGGAGACAAACTTCTTGAGGAGTTTGATGATTGTTTTGTTGAATGCCTCTGCCAACCCGTTCACTGCCGGGTTGTACGATGTCGAAGTGATATTCTGAAGTGGTAGATGACGTGATGCTTAAGGAAGCTGATCACGTTTGAAGTCTTGACTTCTGCGAGTGGGACAGCTTTCGCCCATTTGGAGAAGTAATCAGTGATCGCAAGTATAAAGCGATGTCCTCGGGAGGAAGGTGGGATGATTGGACCAATGATATCCATTCCCCATGCTTCGAATGGCTAGGACGCCACTGTCGGATATAGAAATTCGGATGGTTGGTGAATGAAGTCCGCGTGGACTTGGCAGGCTTTGCATTTTCTAGCATAATCTATCGTATCTGCCACCATCGTGGGCCAATAGTATCCCATTCGGCAAAGACGGTCTTGTAATTTAGGACTGGGCTGGTAGGCCCCGCAGACACCGTCATGAGCTTCTCGTACGGCTTCTTTGGCTTCTGCATTTGACAGACACCGAAGCAGTAATCCATCGTAGGAGCGGCGATATATCATTTTTGTCTCTATATCGTAGAAGAATCTGAGAGAACGTCGTCTGATAGAAGTGGCTTCCTTTGGGTTCTCGGGCAGGTTATCGTAGACGATGAAGTCGATGAATGGTTGTCTCCAGTCTGGGGCATCCTCGATCGTCTGGGCGGAATAACTCGCCACGAATTGCACATTGTTCTTGGGACAAACCAGTTCGTGGCCTATCACATCCACTGATTGGCGATCATAGTTCGGAACTGCTAGGGAAGCGGCAAGACTAGCTATGGCATCAGCTTCGATATTTTGGAGTCTGGAGACATGTTCGATAAAGAACCCCTCGAATGACGAGATGATGTCAATCGCTATTTGGTGATAAGGGATCATGTCTTCGTGGCGGACCTCGTATGAGCCCTGGATCTGATTGACGATTAGTTGGGAATCGCCGTATGCTTCAAGGTATTCTACCCCCAGCTCTCTTGTAAGTTGGAGAGAACATCAGTGTGGGCAGCCACATACTTGGCTAGTTTCGGTTCCTATTCGGCTACCCCCTGTGTAAATGAAGACTGAGAGGACGACTTGGGAAGCTTGATTGTCAGTGGTTCAATTGATGGGGCAGAGCGTGGAGTCGTTGGCAGACTAGCGACCTCCAGTTTGGCACTTGATGTGGAGCGAGGAGTGGCTGGTTCGCTAGAGGTGTCAGACCTTGCATCGGGGTGACGACCCTTCTTGGGAAGGCGTATCGTCAGTGGCCTATCGGAGGGATTGAGCTTCTCCGTTTGGGGTTGACCGACTCTCGGCAGTCTGATTGTTAGTGGCCCCGTTGTGGGTCTCGACAATTGGTCGGACCTTGGCAGCCGGATTATCATCTGCTCCTCCCGCGCCGATAGGCTGATCGCGTCCTTCCGCAGAGTGGCAGTAAGGGGTGCGGACCTGCCCGGTTTGCGAGCTTGGAGGTAGATCGTCAGAGGTTCTTCTGATCCTATAGCTGTCTCGGTACTAGCTTGTATATCTCCTTCAGCAAGATGCTTCTTCGATTTTTCGTACAGGCAGGAGTCTGCGTAGTAAGATTAGACCCCTTTGAAGGGATCGATATCAGCAAATTCCGTCCTCACGAAGCCGTGTTTGTCGACATATTTGAAGTACTGGTGTTGCATGGAAGATACGATCATATAATCGTGTATCCATGGTCTCCCCAAGATGATGTTGTAAGAAGTGTCTGCGTCTATGACGTAGCAGATGACTTCGGATTGTAGGTCGCCAATTTGACACTTCAGACGAATCTTCCCAATAGGGTAGCTCCTGCCCGAATTGAAACCGCTGATGGCGGTGCTTGTAGGTGTCAGGCGATGTATTGGGATACGAAGATGATGTAGCAGACCCTTCGAGATAATGCTTATGGAAGAGCCAGGATCTATGTGCATCCGATCCACCTTTACGTCGCCGATGTATCCCGTGTAGTATAGCGGGCGATCGTGTAGGTTGGTTTTGATGAGCATGTCCTATGGAGTGAAGACGATGTTGGGCATTGCTCCCATGCAGGCACTGTCTTCGAGATCCACGGGTGAGTCCTCCCCGGTGAGGTTGGATTGAGCCAGATAGGCATCGCTATTTTGGAGTGCTTCGCTTAATGCAATACGAACGTCCTTGGAGAGCCTTAGGAGTTCGTATAGTGACAACTTGGCCGGTGTGTTAGCCAATTGCGCTAAGATGTCAAAGTTGTAGGGCCTCTCTAGTCCTTGGGCTGCCTCTTTTCGGAGGGATTTGTCGAAGCGAGTCTCCCTTGGCCTAGGCTTGTCGGTCGTCGAAGGCTGAGCCAGTTCTGGAGCATCAGTTGTAGTGGGTTGATGATTTTCAGCTGGATTGTCCACCACAAGTTGGGATTACGCTCCAGATCGCGTGACGACGGCTGTAGCTTCCTCGATGTCTGCCGAGATTGTGTGGCAGGTCCTGGTTTTCTACTTTTTTTCTTGTAGGTGGAAGATGGTGTGGGCCGAATCACTTCTGACACCAAGTCTGGATGGATCCACATGACCTTCCCTCGTGATGTGGTGAGGGGTACTAGACCAGCAGCCTAATCTCGGGGAGGTGGAAGATTGGTAATCGCCATTGTTGCCAGAGGGATGGGGACCACACCGTCTTGAGTTTTTATCGGAGGAAAGCTGCCGAATTGTACGGACACCATATTGGCTGCCACGGTTACCCCTTCGAAATCGATGGCCAGAGCGTTCGGATCGATGAGGTTTTGGATGTACCGTTTCAGCTGGTAGCAATCTTGTGTAGGATGGTGGAAGTAGCGGTGGTAGTGGCAGAACTTCGGATTCTCCAGATCTGCCGGTCGAGGCTCCCGTCTAGGTGGAGGAAGCTGAATTCTGTCTCCTTGTATGAGCATGTCCAAGATAGGCTTGATGTGGCCGTCTTCGAAAGAATAAGTGATTTGTGGCCATTGTTTGTCTGCTGGCTTTGGCTCAGGTTTTTGTGCTGTATCGACCACCATAGCCTGCTTTTCATTGCTATTCCGATTGTTGGAGGGGCTACCCCCATTAACGTTGTTGGGACGCTTGCCCTTGTTTTCTCCTTCTGAGATGTGCAATCCCAGTTGGCGAGCCTTTCTCAATCGTTCTTCGGCACTTGTGGCACTGATGATAAATACCTTCCAGTCCTTGAATTGACTCTCGCCCATCCAGAGACTAATTGTTGGGAGCAATCTCTTTTGACAAATTTCAATTAAGGAAGAATCCGGATTTCCGGAGGGCAGCTTCATGGCGGTTTGGCAGAACCGCTCAATGTAGTTCCTTGTCAACTCCATCTCCCCTTGGACGACGTCCATGAGGGTGGACATGGTGACGTCCTGCCCTACTTCGTAGAATCTCTCCAAGAATAGGCGCTTGAAGCCGGCGAAGAAGTGGATGCAGTTGTCCGACAGATTGCGCTACCAGTCGAAAGCGACTCCTTCCAATGCCCCAATAAATAATCGCATGAGGATAGCATCATCATGGGGCAGATGGTCGGTGGTGACCTCGAAGTAAGTGATGTACCGACTTGCTGAGGTCTTGCCATCATACGGGTTGATATTGAATGACTTATATCTTGGTGGGAATGGAACATCCCTCCATTCGGCAGGGTATGGTTGGCGCATTCAGAGGTCTTGAGCATTTTCTCGGGTATGGAACATGGCTCGGACCTCCTGGACCTCTCTTCTTACTTCTCGGGCCTCATCTGTCGCGGTAGGGGCTGTTACTTCGGGAGGATTATTGGCCGAGTTTGGTGCCGCTGAGTTCGAGTCCGCATTGACCGCGGGACCTGTGCTGGTTTGGCCAGGCGTTCCTCCTTGCAGAGTTGGAAGAGCGGCTTTGATTTCATCTACAGACTTGACCAAGGCCTGCAGTATAGCCTCCAAAGTGTCGATGCGTTGGCGATCGCTGGAACCACCTTGATTGCTGTCCGTCATGAATACCGTCCTTACATGAGGAGTGATGGAAGGAACGGTGGAGGATGTGTCCTCCGAGTCATACCCATGCACCGAGAAGTCATCGGGATAGGTGGGAATGTTCTCCTCGGGCTCGGACTCGGAGGAAACGGTATCCCCAGCCTCAGAGCTTGCTTCGTCTTCATGGGTGTCCTCGGGGACATCGGTGTCTGTTGTACCTGATAGGAGCGTTGTTTCTCCGGGTTCGTCTCCTTGAAACGTCGGATTGTTGTGGATGTTCGGAGGAGTGCTACCCCCAGTTCCCACGACCCCCAGCGACGTGGATAATAAATTTCCCATTGCAGCAGATTTTGTCTTTGAACGGGTGTGTTAGAATATTCCGATAGAGGACAGCCGTTTAGACGACGGTTTCTTAGCTGTAGTGGTAGATATCTTGGGGCTGGAGATGCTTGTCTACTTCCCTCTCCCCTCGGCGGGGATTTTCTGAGTGGAATTGCAGAAGACAACAGGAGGTGCCTCATCCTCTGAGCTCGGATGTTGTAGCCTTTGGAAGACTGACGGCCGATCTTCCGTCGCTGCCGCGTTGTTTGCAACAGCAGTTGACGATGATTTGGGTGCAGTGACGTCCAAGCGAGGACTCTTTGCACACCGAAGCTCCTTCTCTTTTCTTGTGCTTGTGGAGGATCACCTCACGCAGGTCAGAGGAACCATTTTGTCCTTTTGTCGCCGGGGGCTGAACTCGAGCGGTTCTATACAACTTCCCATCAGACGCCCGTGTGATAGTCAACGGGACGCCTCGATAGTCAGAGGTTAGGACAGCTGACTGGGCTTGATGAGCCCGCGCTGCCCTAGACTTCTTCTTTTTAGTACTTGTGGGTGCGTAATAAGAAGAGTCTAAGTTGAATACCACAGAGTCTGGCTTATCATCCAGAGAACCATCAGGGTCAGGACCGTATGAGAGATGGTCGAAGACTGATCGAGAGGAGCGTGGAACGGACGCCATGCGGCTGGGATTGGAAACCGTGCAGACTGTCTGCATGCGGTTGTCCTTAGCTGCCGGATGAGTTGCTTTGGTGCGATTAGTAGGAGTCACGATCGTGCGGGCTGGCCGCATGCGGTTGGCAATTGTGGCCGCATGGGTTTTCTGCAAGCAATTGACTTCAGTAACCGCATAAGCTTCATCCATGGGGTTGGCAACTGTAGCCGCATAAGCTATGCGGCTGACAAATATGACCGCATGAGTTTTCTTCATACGGCTAGCGGATGTAGCCGCATGAGCTTTTTTCATGCGGCTAGCATCCTTATGCGGCTCGGACCGCGTAGAGTTCCTCTTTGCCCCTGCAAGTCCAGCATCATAGTGTTTTCTTCTGCAGGACTTGGGGACAGCAGAGTTACCTACGGTCTGAAGTAGGGCCGCAGGAGAGTCTTGCTCGCCGTCTTGAACAACAGAGGGTATCTCTGCAAGAGCTTCAGTAGGAACGAAGGATCGGGGTCTCCACTCCTTGCGGGCCTTCTTTGTGCGGGCTCGCTTCTGGACCGGGCCAGCGCTCTTGTCGGAGAGCATTTCTTCGAACGCCTGTTGGTCGAACCGGGCGACCATCTTTTATTGCGTGGAGCCAAGCTTTGCTGCATCCGATTACGTCACCAACTCCTCAGCCGTGGAGAAGTTTTTCACCAGCAGAGTCGCCATCGTGTTTGCCATTGATTGTAAAAGTACAGAACAATTATCGGAGGACTGAACTTAGACTCACAATACAAACTCGCTTGTACAAAGAAAGCCTAGGGACGAAAACCTAGGCACAGCAATCTAAGTACAATTATTTATTTTTGATTCTAGGGGGTGACGATAGAGGCTCGGGAAGGCGACGGCAGCCCTGCCTTACTCCTTGGACGATCGGTGTGCAGCCTTGGCTCCTGTGGCGTTGATGAAGAAATGCTCCTCCTGCTCTCCTCGTATTGCTCTTCTGGCTTCTCTTTCTCTCTTTGGATTGATCTCTGTGGATTCTTTTCTCTGACTATCGGGGGAGCCTCTCTGTATGTGCGTATCTCTCTCTGACCGTATATATCTCTTCACAAGGGAATGGTACCTTGCTATTTATAATAGTAGGATATGATCATTAGGGTTGCCAATGATTATCTTTTGGAGATGGCGGCGGCCTGTGGATTGGTCAATATAGGCCGTTCGTTTTTTATTGTGACGAATCCGAGCCATTGGGTGTAGATTACACCAAATCCCATCAGCAATTAATGTTGATTGGAATAAATCTTCCTCATAATGATTTTCTGATGTCTACGAATAAATTAGATTTATTCTCCTGCCATGTGTCCCAGATTATTGGGATTTGCCCCAATCTTTGATTGCAGTAAATCTGAGAAATTGATCGGCTTAGGACACGTGTCCTAGGAGCCACTGGGGGGATCTGAACCACATGACGAGTGAGCCGCATATGATTTTGGGCCGCATATGGTTAGGGCTACGTGTCAGGGCTGCCTGGGTAGTGGCCCTCCCTCGAGCCTTTGAACCACATGGAGGTGATCATTGCGAGCCGCATAGGGATACATCCGCCTGAGCCGCATGGAAATGGTCCTCTTGAACCGCATGAGAAGTCTTTGCTCGAGCCGCATGAGGCTGTCTCGACCTGAGCCGTATAGGACGGCTTCATTCTGAACCGCATGAGAAGTCTTTGCTCGAGCCGCACGAGGCTATCTCGGCCTGAGCCGCATAGGACGGCTTCATTCTGAACCGCATGGAAAGTCTTTGCTCGAGCAGCATACGAACGCTCACGTGTCACGGCCACGTGGTATTTTTATGGCTCTCAGGGGATTTGTGTCAGAGATCTCTCTCTCTTCCCTAGAAGTCTGTCATTATGACAGAGTCATAATTACTTCTTTTTGTGTCAGGGCTGTCACTTTTTCAGAGTTGTCAGCCGTCAAACAATTAATACGAGGGGGCAGAGAAGAGGACTGTCCCGCCACGTGTCTTCAGAGCCGCATGGGATGTCTTGGGCCGCATAGTCCCTTATGCCGCATGACTCTTTGAGCCGCATGGGCTTTCTGAGCCGCATGGGGTTCTTTGGTCGTATGGGTCATTTTCTTTAATATTTTCCATGCTTCTACAGTCCAAAAGTCCAATTTCGGACACAGGGGCAAAATTATAATTTTGGGCCAAAACGACATCCGCCGTTGGACCTGCTTTGTACCGAAAAATGTATCAGTACTACGGTCTCTAAAGTTGTCAAACTATATGTCTACAGATCGAGTTTGATGAGACGAACCCAACCATATGTCAAAAGTTAGATTTTGGTGGGCCGTGCATAAATTCGCCCGTTGGACCGGGTCGCGGGCCCACCAAAAAGGTGTTTCGGTCGATCATCTCAGAATCGGACCAAATATTGCACACAAGACTAGAAAAATGATACTGTGCTGATGGCACATGTTTCTTTCAAGACGACGAATGTGCACGAAGTAATTGGAAAGTTTGCAAAATCACCGATACGAGAAAATTTGACGGATACAGATTGAATTCGTCGCGTATACACAACAAATTCAAGTTTCGTCAAATGTCACACGTGCACAAAGTCCATATGCAGCTTTTGATGCGACTGGTTCATGACCAAGTCATCTGGTTTGTCAGGACGGACTCCGTATCGAGGCTTTTCTATGTTTTTGAAACAAAATTTTCTCCAAATTCATCCTAATTTTAAACAAAATATAATAAGTAATAAAATAAAGTAATTAATAGGATTTGATCTCGGTCAGGTTGTCTAAAATATTGTTCAAGTAGATTTATATGATTTATGATAGGCTGGTCGTAAATCGACCGCAAATATGGGTGGTTGGGACAGTTTCTATAATTCAGAAAATCGAGATTTTTCTCAATTTTGGAACTCGATGCTCGTCGTGCACAAAGCGAATTAAAATAAAACATTTTATGAGATTTGGAGTCGGTTAGGTTAGGTTCGTACCCGAAAAAATGGCTCAGAGAACGAACGAGCGTGGCGGTAAAAAACATGCTACGAAGTCGGCCTTGCGGCTGTTGGTTCTGTCCCTTTGCTCACTACTGCTGTTGCAATACCGCAACCAGCCTTGTCGTATCGACGGCCACCACGCCGGCATGTACATGCGATCAGGCTGTTCGCCTAGGATTGGGAAGGGTTTCGTTAGGGTTTAGAGTCGGGATGTTCTATTCTCTCTCTCTCACACACTTTCTTTATAAAGCCCTAGTATTGGGGGTCGGTCTGCTCGGGTGAACAGTGGCCCCTCTGTGGGTACTGTTCAGCCGAAGGTTTTCTTTTTGTTTTTTTTGTTTTTTGGGTTTTTTTGGTTTTTATTTTTATATTGTTTGCCAAAAAAATTCAAAGACAGGTATTACAGAACACTGAAATTGATTGCAAACTCGCTTGTACAAAGAAAAGCGTAGAATGAAATCCTAGAAAACAATCTAAGTATAATTGTTTAGTTTTGATTCTGGAGGATGACGGTAGAGGCTCGGGAAAGTGCTTTTAACTCTGCCTTACTCCGTGGACTATCTGACGCTGTCCTAAGCCCTTGAAGAAAATGCTTTTTTGAAGGTTGCCAGCCATGGATTGCCAACCATCTGCATGGGTGTGGTGCCCTGCTATTTATAATAATTTTGAGCCACATAGATGGCCACGTAGCAAATCCCGGGCCACATGGCCGTAATCATGCCTTGAGACTTGTTTTATGACTGATAGCTGGAGATTTGTTAGGATTTGTTGTGAGTTTTTGTTGTAGCAAATCTGAGTAGTTGAGACCTGGTCAACTTGTCACGTGCATCAACTAATCTTCTATAGCGAGCCGCATGAAGGATGTCTCCTGGCCGAGCCATATGAGGAATGTCTCATGGCTGAGCCGCATGAAAGAATGTCTCATGATCGAGCCGCATAAGCCGCATGAAGGACGTCTCATGACCAAGCCGCATGAAGGAATGTCTCATGACCGAGACGCATGAAGGAATGTCTGTCACGACCCGCACCCTAGAGTAAGGGCACGAGGCGTGGGTACGTCCAGCCTACACCGCAACGTCGGTGGTAGAACGCTGTCCTAGGTCACAACATCTAGCAATGTACATATCTAAATAGTTTATACTCCCCGAATGGGGGTGATATAGCAATAATAAACTCAATCACAACTAAGGAAGAGATAGCACGATATGAACAGAACTCAAGGAAATAAAATAGATAAAACAGTAGTCTAAGATAATCCCAGCAATAGAAGGTCTCAGATAAAAGAATATATACAACTGATCTCCAAATAAAGAGTCTAACTAGAACATGTCTCAAGACTGCAAAAGTAAGATAAGCCTAACTAGTCTAGTCTAGGCAGTCGGGGTGATCTCCTCAGCTAGAGCTGGTCCTCCTGAGAGTCCAGCTCGCAGGTGTCATCTAAGGCTGCCCCGTAGTAGGTGTCCAGGCAAGCCTCCTCCTCGTCCTCTATAATATTTTCAACAGGTCCAGTCAGGACAGGAGCGCGCACAGTACATCTCAACAGATCATAGCAGGTTAGAAAACATATAACATGCAGTAAAGTAAGATACAGGTACTGAAGAAAAGCAGTATGTAAACAGGAAGAGCTGTAATAGAAATATCTACTATAAATAGAGAACTAGCGGTGACTAGTGAGTCAGAGTACAACATGAACATGTAAATGGCCTGGGATGATTCAATGAAGACACTACGGAATGATTCAATGAAGATACTACTGGTGTATTATTCACATGTCCACTTCTACTCCCCCGTACCCCCAATCAATACACAAGGATCCAGCCAGGTTATGTTATATGATTCCATGCAAGGCCCGCGAAGGGTGATACATGGATGTCCCATAAATGGGGAGTCTGGGGGTTACCCAACTGTGTAAGATTCAAGAGACTCTGTGATCATGAGTGTACATGTCACAAGTAATCAAGTGAACCAAGAGCATAGTGATACGCCATGTAAGTGAAACGCACAGAACACGTAGCACCCGATGCTCCCTAAGGATAACAACTCAAGAAAGGATCCATATAGTACCAATCCGTGTGACCGTCGTGACAGTACAAGTAAAGTAATCTACTGCAGGAAATAATTCTAAGCAAGATATGAAATGATCAGAGAATGTACTCGCCTGTAACTGAGTGTCCAATATGAAGAGTATCGTCCAAGGAGTGGTGTCTGGCTCCTAATCAGAACAACACAAGTCACAACAAGTCCAGAATAGTAATATGGAGTCCTACTATGCATTCTACATGATTCTAGGTCAATCTAGGCCAAAGTCAACTCTTGGTCAACTCTAGTCAACCCTAGGAGTCAAACTAGGTCAATCTAGTCTAGTTGAGTCTAAACTAGGCTATTCCAATCTATACTAGCTAGCACCATGCCAAACAAGGCTAGGCAAGCCTATACAAATTATATCACAAGGCTTAGCTAATTCTAGAATCCTTAGCAAATCACAACCTCACTATACCCATACATTAACATCACACAAATAGTACACAATCTAGGCCAAAAGCCAAAACCTACATCACTAGCTAACAAGGATATATATATATAAATATATATATATACACTCACACAATATCACATCTACACATTGTATTTGCCTATAAGTAACATGGCCTACATATAAAGGAATATAATATAGAGAAAGAGAGAGAGTGCTAGTGTGTGTATCATGTGTGTGTGTGTGTGTGTGTATTGGTATACAAGAAAACAGTGTCAACAGTGTGCAGGACTTAATAGCAGTGAAGGGAAATACTGTGTGTGTGTGCCTGTGCTAGTAGGCAGTACAATCAGTGAAAGAAAGGGAAACATGTGTGTAAACATGGAAACAAGGAGTGTGTGTGATACAAAGGGTGGCAATGTGTGTGTGATGGCATGACAGTGAACAATTCTCAGATTTTAAGTGTTGTGTAAACCTGTGAGGGTGTGATAGTGTACAGGAATATAGGAATCAACATGACAGTTAGGTGCGTGCATATAGGACTGCAATTTAGTACACAAGAACATTCAGCCATCTCTGGAAATTGGGAAACCACATTGACAGTTCACTTGATTAATATTTAATGACTCAACACCAAATTCGAATCCCCATTCGTCCCATTGTTAACATCAACCAACAGTTAACCCCAATGAACCACAGTGAACTAATACAATGTTCAGGAATCAAACAAGGCAATATAAGCATCAATTCAGTTTTAGGAAAAGAAATCAATGACAGTTCATATTAACTATCAGTTAACTTAAAGACCCAATCAATACACATCCAATTCGAAAAACCCCCTTCACATTGATAACCCCAACTAACATAAACTAACATGAACAACCTAACAGTGAACTAACATAAGGTAAATGAATTAAACATGGCAAATAACATTCAAAATCAGTTTTAACAGGATTTAAAATCAGAATTTACAAAACTGGGACTTGTGTATCAGTCCACTCATTGCACAGCCCCAAACCACATTCAAATAACACCAACTCATCCCAAAACTTGAACTATAGTTAGGCAACACATAGGAGAACAGATTTGGGTTTTAAAAACATGCTATCAACAATGATTTGTAGGTTAATTCATTAATCAAAACCAAATATTGAATCTGGAAATAAAGAGGACTGACACTTAACATTTCAGAATTTGCAAACAGGTAATACCCAAGAAGCACATTAAAACTTTAGATATAAGGTTGGTAATAATCCTACACATACTACATGTGTCACACAACCTGTTCGTGTCCAACAAGGTGGACACAAACGTGTCCAGGCAACTCAGATACCATTTCAATGTGAAACAGGCTAGAATATGTACTGCCTCGTGCGTGTGTGCATACGTGTCGTGCACACGACACAGCACGTGGTAGGCCACGTGCTCGTGCACCTGGGTACCCCCATACTAGGGCTAGGTCTATGTCTACCTGTCTTGGGTCCTCGTGTCCGCGTGTCCAAGTTAGACACGCGTATCAGAACCCACATACACGAGTACACAGACTGTGTGTAAAACCCGTGCGGTGTCTCGTGCACCCCCGACATGACACGAGAGGTCGTGCCACTTGGGGAGTGTTGTGACAGACACTGCCCCAACGTGTGTGTCAAATATCACGTGTCCAAGCATCGTGTCCAGAGAGATCTTGCCCCCGAGTAGCAGGAGATTCCCTGTAGCAGCGCGCGACGTGTGCACGCACGTGTCCAAGCTATTAAATCGACACGAAAATGACACGACACCAACACTCAAATGCAGGGATTGAAAGACAAGATCAAATCTATCAGTCCTATTAAAAAACAATGAAATAATTCGATCGAAATGCCCTTTGAGGCATTTCGTTGAACACCAAGCCATGGTCACTGATACGGTCCAGAACGGACACGAAACCACTGACACTCGACACAAAAGCTATCCAGACCTTAGGGGGACCCTTAGGGCTTCCTATTGGTGAAGACAAAATAGAAATCCATGGAGGAATGGGGAAGTTACCTCTTGAAGAACAATGGATGGAAAAATCCTCAAATGCAATAAACTCCTCAAGCCTCCAAGTCCCACAAATTGTTTCTTCTTGCAACCAATTTATTCCAGCAGCAAGAGAATGAATTTTAGGTCCTAATGAAATTGATTTGGGGAAGAAAGGATTCAAAATAGATTTTTAATGATTTTTGGAAGATGGGACTCACCTCTTTCCTTAATACTTTTGAAAGAACCTTAAAAGAGGCTAGCCCTAAAAACTAGGAGGGATTAAATAGGGGGGCTGACCTAGTGGCCGGCCAAGCTAGGGCTAGGGTTAGGTTGGGCTAGCTAGCTAGTCCTATTTAGTTTAGTCACAAAAGGACTTGTGAAACCACAAGCCATTTATTAAATTACTTGATTCCTAAATTCCTAATTCAAGTTCTATGAATCACTAACCACTAACTTAAGTCATACTTGGTTAGACTAGGGTCACTTGACCTAACCAAGCCCAACTAACTAGGGATAGTTCCTAGGTTGGTCTACAAGAGTCAAAATTAGTCAAAAATCAAACTAGTCCAAATAAATCCAAAATAAATCCTAAAAATTCCCATAAATTCTAATTAACACTAATAGATTAATTTACCCCAAAAAAATGACAAATTTACCCTCAAACAAGAAATGTGGTAGTGACAAATCTACCCTCCTTAAAAGAATTTCGTCCTCGAAATTGAAAGGTGAAATACAACTGATGAGAAGGATAGAAAGTATACCTCACGGTCCAAAAAGATAGGGGTACCGCTCGCGCATCTCATCCTCCCGCTCCCAGGTAGACTCTCCTGGAGAATGATGCCTCCATGCGACACGTACCAAGGGTATCACCTGGTTCCTCAGAACCTTCTCCCGTCGATCCAGAATCTCCACTGGCTGCTCTGGATAGCTGAGAGAAGGACCCACCTCAATCTCCGAATGATCGAGCACATGGCTAGGGTCAGCCACGTACCATCTCAACTGTGATACATGGAATACGTTGTGGACCCCTACAAGTGCAGGCGACAAGTCTAGCCTGTAAGCCACGTCACCGACTCTCCCGCTGATAACGAAAGGACCGATGAAGCGCGGGCTAAGCTTTTCGCCTCCACCAAAACGTATCGTACCACGAGTCGAAGATATCCTCAAAAAAACCTGGTCTCCGACCTAATCACAAGCAAGGTCTTAATTAATATAAATAACAACATGATCAAAAAAATCACAAACAACAACCTAAATCTAATCCTACTCTAATCTGTACCTCAAACTCCAAGGGCCTCCGGTGGCTATCGGCCCAGTGCCGATGTCTGTCCTGCGCCACGCGAAGTCTATCCCTGATGATCTTCACCTTCTCGGCCGCATCCACAATCATCTCTGGCCCCAGCAGAGCTCGCTCACCAATATCATCCCAGGATAAGGGTGTACGGCACCTACGCCCGTACAGAGCCCCGAAAGGTGACATCTCGATGCTGGCTTGGAAACTATTGTTATAGGCAAACTCTACCAAATGAAGATGATCCTCTCAGGAACCTCCAAAGTCCAGAATGCACGTCCGCAGCATATCCTCAAGGGTCTGAATAGTCCGCTCTGACTGTCCGTCCGTCTGGGGGTGGTATGCAGTACTAAACTTGAGCTGAGTGCCCAAGCTGGTCTGCAGACTCCTCCAGAAATGGAAAATAAAATGGCTATCCCGATCTGAGACGATGCTGACCGGAACTCCGTGAATCCTGACTATCTGCCGCATATGCATCTCCGCCAGCCTTTCTATAGACGTACCCACCTTGAATGGCAAGAAGTGGGCCGATTTGGTCAACCTGTCAACGATGACCCAAATCACGTCTTTCCTTCCTGGAGTACGCGGCAATCCTGATACGAAGTCCATGGTGATATGCTCCCATTTCCACTCGGGAATGGGCAGCGGCTGCAACAATCCACCGGGCCTCTGTCTCTCTGCCTTGACCTGCTGACAGACCAAGCACGTAGCTATGAAGTGGGACACCTCCCGCTTCATTCCTGACCACCATACGTGCTCCTACAGATCTCGGTACATCTTGTTGGCACCCGGGTGTATAGAGTACTGAGATCTGTGGGCCTCCTGCATAATCTGCTCTCTGAGCTCCCCGCTAGGCACACATAACCTGGCACCGTGCCTCAGGGCACCATCCTCTGCAAGTGAAAACTCAGGATCCCCCACTCCTATACTGATCTGCTCTCTGATACTCTGCAAAGCCACATCCCCGAACTGGGCCGCCTTGATCCTGTCCACCAAGTCTGACTGAATCTGTATCCCCCATAGCTGCATCTGCACTCCCAGCACGATTACTTCAATCCCAAGGCTCTCCAAGTCGGCAAGCAAATGCCGATCCATGGTCAAACATATGGCTGTCGGATACCTACTCAAGGCATCGGCAACCACGTTGGCCTTCCCTGGATGATACTGTAGTGCAATGTCGAAGTCCTTCATCAACTCCAACCATCTGCGCTGTCTCATGTTCAACTCCTTCTGAGTGAACACATACTTTAGGCTCTTGTGATCTGTGAAGATCTTCACCCGCTCACCATACAGATAATGCTTCCACAGCTTTAAAGCAAAAATTACTGCTGCCAGCTCCAGGTCGTGGGTAGGGTAGTTCTTCTCATGGGGATATAACTGCCTGGAAGCATAGGCAATCACCTTCCCATGCTGCTACAACACACAACCCAGCCCCTTCCCTGATGCATCACTATAAATAGTGAATCCACCGGATGCTGAAGGCAACGTCAGAATCGGAGCTGTCGTCAGCCGCTTCTTCAACTCATCAAAAGCTGCCTGACACTCCTCTGACCATACATACTCAGTATCCTTCCGGGTCAACCGTGTCAACGGCTCTGCAACCCGGGAGAAATCCTGCACAAATCTCCGATAATACCCTGCCAGCCCCAGGAAGCTCCTGATCTCTGTAACTGAAGTCGGTGCTGTCCATGCCTCAACTGCTACAATCTTCTTGGGGTCAACTGAGATACCATCTCTAGTCACCACATGCCCCAAGAAGTCCACCCGGTCTAGGAAAAACTCACACTTGGAGAGTTTTCCATAAAGCTGCTCCTTCCTGAGAATCTCCAGCACTATCCGCAGATGCTCCTCGTGCTCCTCCTCAGTCTTGGAATATATCAAGATATCATCAATAAACACCACTACAAACTGATCCAAATACTAATGGAACACCTTGTTCATAAGGTTCATAAATACTGCGGGTGCATTGGTTAGCCCAAACGGCATAACCAAAAACTCGAACTGTCCATACCGCTTCCTGAAAGCGGTCTTGGGGATATCCTCCCCCTTCACCTTCACCTGGTGATATCCCGACCTCAGATCAATCTTAGAAAATATCCGAGCTCCGTTCAACTGGTCAAACAGATCGTCGATCCGCGGCAGTGGATATCTGTTCTTGATCGTGAGGTTGTTGAGAGCCCTATAGTCAATATACATGCGTACTGACCCATCCTTCTTCGGCACGAACAATACTGGTGCACCCCATGGCAATGAACTCGAGCGGATGAAGCCCTTGTCCTGTAGCTCATCCACCTGCTTCTTCAGCTCCACCAGCTCGCTGTTGTTCACCCGATAGACATGCTGAGAGATGGGTTCCGCTCCTGGAACCAAGTCTATCGAGAACTCTATGTCTCTGTCTAGTGGCAGTCCCGGCAACTCCTCTGGGAAAACATCCATATACTCTGCTATCAAGGGGTGTGGAATCGTCTGCTCCTCGACCGAGACTCCACAAAAGACTCCGCTGCTCTGCTTTATCTGACGTTTGGAGTACTCGAACTCTGGCTCCCCCGGCGCTCTGAAGAGAACTCTACCCCCTCTGCAATCAATGCTGGTGTGGTACGTGCTCAACCAATCCATGTCTAGTACTATATCGTAGTTCGGCAATGGCATTACGAGCAGGCTCACCACCAACTCACGGCCTCCCAAAACTACTCTCCGACCCTTACAAATATCACTCACGAGGATAATACCACCCCCGGTCGTGATCTTGTAAGTCCTAGGCAACGATTCAGCTATAATACCGTGTCTAATCGCAAAAGATACTGAAATAAAGCTATACGATGCACCGGAATCAAATAATGCAAATGCTGGACTGGAGTCGAGAAGAATCGAACCTGCAATCAGCTCTCCGATGGCCTCCGTATCCTCTGCTGTCATGGAGAATCCTCACCCCTGCTGGCCTCCCCTGGCCTGCTGCTGGTGCTTGACAAACCTCTGTTGCTGCGTCGGCAGGGCTGGTCCCCGCTGCTGTCCTGCTGGAGCCCTGGCTCCTCCTCCTGGGCCTGCTCGTACTACGCGGCACTCCCTCATCTGGTGGTCTGCTGAACCACACTTCAGGCACTGGCCCAGCCTCCTCCGACACTCATTGGCGACATGCCCGGGCTTCTTGCAATAGGCACAAGTAATACTCTGCCTCTGTCCCTGCTGGTGCTGCCTCGGCTGCTGCTGATGCTGCACTGGCTGGTGCCTCGGCTGCTGAAACTGCTGCAGCTAGAACCTCTGCTGCTGGTGGTGCTGCTGTTAAAAGTACGGCCTCTTGGCCGGTCCTCCGCTACTGCTGCCTCCCTGGGAGTCTCGCCCCCTCTTGAGCCTAAGCTCAAGATCATCCTCTGCAGCTAGTGCGTCCACCAGGATCTCCTCAAATGTAGTACTGTGGGCGTTCTTGGTGTAGGACTTGACCTCCTTTACCAAGCCCTTCCGAAACCTCTGGGCCTTCGTCGTCTCCGACAAGTCCTCTACAAATCTGCCCAGGCGACAGAACTCTCCTGCATACTCCTCCACAGACTGACTCCCCTGAACTAAGGCCTCGAACTGAGTCTCGAGGGCTCCCACAGCTGCCTCTGGAAAGAACTTCTCCTTGAACAGCTTCTTGAATGCTGCCCAAGTCTGTCCTGCTGTACCGACCCTCGGGTCGGTCTGGTACCATGTACGGGCCAGATCCTGTATCATACTGGCCGCTGCCTCAATCTGGAGCCTCGTTGAAATCTGTGCCAGCCTGAAGATCTCCTCCATATGCTCGATCCACTCATCGGCATACAGGATCCCCTCTGTCTCTCGAAAGTCTCTCAGGTGCATCTTCTGGAAGTCCTGGATGCCTTTCTCCCGTGGCTGGTACGGCTGCGGGGCTGTCGCTGGCTGAGCTATGACCCTCTCCACTGCTGTCACTGCCAGCTCAATGCCTCGAGTGAGCTCTACCGTCTGCCTCTGCTGCTGAGTCTGCTGACCCTCCATGTACTATCTGAAGAAGGCTAGTAGCTGTACTGCGTCCACTGTCCCTGCAGGTGGCTGTCGGTAGGGATCCTCTGGGAGAACTGGGTCCTGCCTCCCTGTCGGTGGAAGCATACCCCCTGCTGCGACTGCCGAGGTCTCAACACGAGCTGAGGTGGCAGGAGCTGCAGTCCCCTGGCCTCGCCGTGCTGGCTGAGAGGTAGCAGTCCCCTCTATAGCATCCTCATGGACGGCACGCTGCGATCGAGTCTCTACCATCCTGAAGATAGACAAACAAGAGTATCAATTTCTGAGAAAGAAGCGAAATAACAAAGGCGGACAATTATAATTCAAAGGATCAGCTGACAAAAGGATTTAGATGGCAATAAAAAGAATTTTCCTAAAGTGATTGAGTATCTTAAAATTAATATCCTATATCCTATAGCAGGCTGCAGTGATACTCTACTTCGAGTACCACTACACTTCTAGTCTAGACCTGCATGGGCCACCACTAAAAACGTGTCACGACCCGCACCCTAGAGTAAGGGCACGAGGCGTGGGTACGTCCAGCCTACGCCGCAGCGTCGGTGGTAGAACGCTGTCCTAGGTCACAACATCTAGCAATATACATATCTAAATAGTTTATACTCCCCGAATGGGGGTGACATAGCAATAATAGACTCAATCACAACTAAGAAAGAGATAGCACGATATGAACAGAACTCAAGGAAATGAAATAGATAAAACAGTAGTCTAAGATAATCCCAGCAATACAAGGTCTCAGATAAAAGAATATATACAACTGATCTCCAAATAAAGAGTCTAACTAGAACATGTCTCAAGACTGCAAAAGTAAGATAAGCCTAACTAATCTAGTCTAGGCAGTCGGGGTGATCTCCTCAGCTTTAGCTGGGTCCTCCTTAGAGTCCAGCTCGCAGGTGTCATCTAAGGCTGCCCCGTAGTAGGTGTCCAGGCAAGCCTCCTCCTCGTCCTCTGTAATATTTTCAACAGGTCCAGTCAGGACAGGAGCGAGCACAGTACATCTCAACAGATCATAGTGGTTAGAAAACATATAACATACAGTAAAGTAAGATACATGTACTGAAGAAAAGCAGTATGTAAACAGAAAGAGCTGTAATAGAAATATCTACTATAAATAGAGAACTAGCAGTGACTAGTGAGTCAGAGTACAACATGAACATATAAATAGCCTGGGATGATTCAATGAAGACACTACGGAATGATTCAATGAAGATACTACTGGTGTATTATTCACATGTCCACTTCTACTCCTCCGTACCCCCAATCAATACACAAGGATCCAGCCAGGTTATGTTATATGATTCCATGCAAGGCCCGCGAAGGGTGATACATGGATGTCCCATAAATGGGGAGTCTGGGGGTTACCCAACTGTGTAAGATTCAAGAGACTCTGTGATCATGAGTGTACATGTCACAAGTAATCAAGTGAACCAAGAGCATAGTGATACGCCATGTAAGTGAAACGCACAGAACACGTAGCACCCGATGCTCCCTAAGGATAACATCTCAAGAAAGGATCCATATAGTACCAATCCGTGTGACCGTCGTGACAGTACAAGTAAAGTAATCTACTGCAGGAAATAATTCTAAGCAAGATATGAAATGATCAGAGAATGTACTCGCCTGTAACTGAGTGTCCAATATGAAGAGTATCGTCCAAGGAGTGGTGTCTGGCTCCTAATCAGAATAGCACAAGTCACAACAAGTCCAGAATAGTAATATAGAGTCCTACTATGCATTCTACATGATTCTAGGTCAATCTAGGCCAAAGTCAACTCTTGGTCAACTCTAGTCAACCCTAGGAGTCAAACTAGGTCAATCTAGTCTAGTTGAGTCTAAACTAGGCTATTCCAATCTATACTAGCTAGCACCATGCCAAACAAGGCTAGGCAAGCCTATACAAATTATATCACAAGGCTTAGCTAATTCTAGAATCCTTAGCAAATCACAACCTCACTATACCCATACATTAACATCACACAAATAGTACACAATCTAGGCCAAAAGCCAAAACCTACATCACTAGCTAACAAGGAAATATATATATAAATATATATATATACACTCACACAATTTCACATCTACACATTGTATTTGCCTATAAGTAACATGGCCTACATATAAAGGAATATAATATAGAGAAAGAGAGAGAGTGCTAGTGTGTGTATCATGTGTGTGTGTGTGTGTACTGGTATACAGGAAAACAGTGTCAACAGTGTATACGACTTAATAGCAGTGAAAGAAAATACTGTGTGTGTGTGCCTGTGCTAGTAGGCAGTGCAATCAGTAAAAGAAAGGGAAACATGTGTGTAAACATGGAAATAAGGAGTGTGTGTGATACAAAGGGTGGCAATGTGTGTGTGATGGCATGACAGTGAACAATTCTCAGATTTTAAGTGTTGTGTAAAGCTGTGAGGGTGTGATAGTGTACAGGAATATAGGAATCAACATGACAGTTAGGTGTGTGCATATAGGACTGCAATTTAGTACACAAGAACATTCAGCCATATCAGGAAATTGGGAAACCACATTGACAGTTCACTTGATTAATATTTAATGACTCAACACCAAATTCGAATCCCCATTCGTCCCATTATTAACATCAACCAATAGTTAACCCCAATGAACCACAGTGAACTAATACAATGTTCAGGAATCAAACATGGCAATATAAGCATCAATTCAGTTTTAGGAAAAGAAATCAATGACAGTTCATATTAACTATCAGTTAACTTAAAGACCCAATCAATACACATCCAATTCGAAAAACCCCCTTCACATTGATAACCCCAACTAACATAAACTAACATGAACAACCTAACAGTGAACTAACATAAGGTAAATGAATTAAACATGGCAAATAACATTCAAAATCATTTTTAACAGGATTTAAAATCAGAATTTACAAAACTGGGACTTGTGTATCAGTCCACTCATTGCACAGTCCCAAACCACATTCAAATAACACCAACTCATCCCAAAACTTGAACTATAGTTAGGCAACACATAGGAGAACAGATTTAGGTTTTAAAAACATGCTATCAATAATGATTTGTAGGTTAATTCATTAATCAAAACCAAATATTGAATCTGGAAATAAAGAGGACTGACACTTAACATTTCAGAATTTACAAACAGGTAATACCCAAGAAGCACATTAAAACTTTAGGCAGAAGGTTGGTAATGATCCTACACATACTACATGTGTCACACAACCTGTTCGTGTCCAACAAGGTGGACACAAACGTGTCCAGGCAACTCAGATACCATTTCAATGTGAAACAGGCTAGAATATGTACTGCCTCGTGCGTGTGTGCACGCGTGTCGTGCACACGACACAGCACGTGGTAGGCCACGTGCTCGTGCACCTGGGTACCCCCATACTAGGGCTAGGTCTAGGTCTACCTGTCTTGGGTCCTCGTGTCCGCGTGTCCAAGTTAGACACGCGTATCAGAACCCACATACACGAGTAGACCGACTGTGTGTAAAACCCGTACAGTGTCTTGTGCACCCCCGACATGACATGAGAGGTCGTGCCACTTGGGGAGTGTCGTGACAGACACTGCCCCAACATGTGTGTCAAATATTATGTGTCCAAGCATCGTGTCCAGAGAGATCTTGCCCCCGAGTTGCAGGGGATTCCCTGTAGCAGCGCGCGACGTGTGCACGCGCGTGTTCAAGCTATTAAATCGACACGAAAATGACACGACACCAACACTCAAATGTAGGGATCAAAAGACAAGATCAAATCTATTAGTCCTATTCAAAAACAATGAAATAATTCGATCGAAATGCCCTTTGAGGCATTTCGTCGAACACCAAGCCATGGTCACTGATACGTGTCCAGAACGGATACGAAACCACTGACACTCGACACAAAAGCTATCCAGACCTTAGGGGGACACTTAGGGCTTCCTATTGGTGAAGACAAAATAGAAATCCATGAAGGAATGGGGAAGTTACCTCTTGAAGAACAATGGGTGGAAAAATCCTCAAATGCAATGAACTCCTCAAGCCTCCAAGTCCCACAAATTGTTTCTTCCTGCAACCAATTTATTCCAGCAGCAAAAGAATGAATTTTAGGCCCTAATGAAATTGGTTTGGGGAAGAAAGGACTCAAAATGGATTTTTAATGATTTTTGGAAGATAGGACTCACCTCGTTCCTTAGAACTTTTGAAAGAACCTTAAAAGAGGCTAGCCCTAAAAACTAGGAGGGATTAAATAGGGGGGGCTGACCTAGTGGCCGGCCAAGCTAGGGCTAGGGTTAGGTTGGGCTAGCTAGCTAGTCCTATCTAGTTTAGTCACAAAAGGACTTGTGAAACCACAAGCCATTTATCAAATTACTTGATTTCTAAATTCCTAATTCAAGTTCTATGAATCACTAACCACTAACTTATGTCATACTAGGTTAGACTAGGGTCACTTGACCTAACCAAGCCCAACTAACTAGGGTTAGTTCCTAGGTTGGTCTACAAGAGTCAAAATTAGTCAAAAATCAAACTAGTCCAAATAAATCCAAAATAAATCCTAAAAATTCCCATAAATTCTAATTAATACTAATAAATTAATTTACCCCAAAAAATAACAAATTTACCCTCAAACTAGAAATGTGGTAGTGACAATGTCTCATGACCAAGACGCATGAAGGACATCTCATGACCGAGCCGCATAAGGAATGTCTCATGATCGAGCCACATAAAGGACGTCTCATAACGGAGCCGCATGAGGAATGTCTTATGACCGAGCTGTATGAGGAATGCCTTTTGACTGAGCCGCATGAGGCCATCTCATGATCGAGCCGCATGAGGAATATTTCATGACTAAGCCGCATGAAGGATATCTTCTAGCTGGATGGGTATGGGGGCCCTAGGGGAAGGTGTTGTGCCGAAGGTCACGATTTGAGAGAGTTTCATTTGTCTCCCTCTTGACTTCTCGAAAAAAATAAATTTGACCGACCATCCTCCTTGGCGAGTGTTGGCACTGCGGATTATGGATCTTCTTATTCGAAGAAGATTTGACGGTGGACACCTTAAGAAGATTGTGATGTACTTGACTGAGACGATGCGCCTAACTGAGACATCTGAGTAATGCATCTAGTTGAGAGCAGGTCGTTATAACATCTTCAATTGGCATCATGTTTCCGATATAATGTTGGAAAGGCACAGTAGGTTGCAGTCACTGGAACACAGACTGCCCTCATAGTGGGGGTACTGTCTTATGGCCACGGCATTTGATGATGGCTTAGGTGCAGTGATGTCCTGGAAAGGACTCATCGTACGCCAAGGTTGCTTCTCTCTTCTTGCGTTTGTGAGTAATCACCTCTCGTAAGTTGCTAGCAGATTGATCTACCTTCGTATCCATTTTGTGGGCCCGGGTAACCTGAGTGCCCGGGTGCGTAGGTATCATATTTGCTCCCTGATCTGAGGCTAGTAAAAGAACTTGCTCTCGATCATTGTAGGTAGACTTTTGGGACCATTATATTTGCTCCCTGATCACCAGCTAGTAAAGTACTACGCTCGATCGTAGTAGGAAGACTTTTGGGACCATCATATTTGCTCGCACCCTGATCACCGGCTAGTAAAGCACTGCGCTCGATCGTTGTAGGAAGACTTTTGAGATCCACCCAGTCTGTTAGCCTTGGGGGACTGGATGCGGGTGGTTCTGTACAACTTTCAATCAGGAGCCCGTATAATCAGTTAACGGTGCCCGCTGACGGTCAGCATCTTAGATAGTTACTGGGCTTGTTGGGCCCACACAGTCCAAGATTTCTTCGACTTAGCACCCGAAGGTGCATAGTAGGAAGAGTCCAAGTTGGAAGCTTCGACATTCTCGATGGGCCGCATGGAGGTCTGGCCCGCAAGAGATTCCCCCTCCGACTTGGTTCAAGCGCAATAGCTGCACCCAAGTGGGAGGGGGACATTAAGAGTTGGCTCATATCTGGTGCCAATGCACCCAAGTCGATTCAGTATAGTTTACCATCGGTAGTGTGCATGATTTTGCGTGCGCATCTCTGGTTTACTGTTGGCATAACACGTTTGAGGCGCATAGCCATGCCGCCTTGGATTTCTCCATATTGGCCCGTGAAGGCGCATAGTACTCAGAACCCAACTCATCCTCGCCATGACAGCGAGTGACTCAATTGAGTGATTCTTTTCTTTTTTTTATTTTGGTACCCTTTTCAAGGGAGGCAAGGGGCTCTATATATAGAATGGAATGAGCCCTTTCTTCTTCTTCTTTCCAATGTGGGACTAAAAGCAATATTTTTCATGCTTCTATAAGACCTCCTTCAAAGTTATCAAATTGCAAATTTGGAATACTTTGAATAAGAAGCATGGAAAGTAGAGTTTTCTTAGGTGTGGCAATCCTATCAGAGGTAGCATGGACGTGATAGCTTTGGGTACTTTCGCTGGGGATTTTATGTGAACTTATCATCCTTGGCATACCTTGGTAGGTACAGATAATAAGTTGAGAGAGGGAACCAATATATTTACTTAGAGGTGATATGGACATGGTAAATATAAGGTTGATGGTAATGAGGATGTGGTGGGAGTGGACTCAAATGAGGATACATAGAACAACTCAAAGGTAATATAGACATGGAAGTTCTATGTAACGGGTAATGAATGCCACGAGACAACTGGGTTCCAGAAGTATATGATTGTGAAGAAGTGGTGTATGTACTAGAGGACCTAATACATCATTTGTGGTCGACAGAGGACATTTGTGTACCTATTATCCTTTTTGTGTACTGGTGGTGCGAGTACGGATAATAAGTGGAGAGAAAACCAACATATTTACTCAGAGGTAATGAGGACGTGGTAAATATGGGCCTAAAGTAGAGCCTTCCTACTCAAAGGTAATGAGGACGTGGTAGGAGTGGGCCTAATGAGGATACACAGAACAACTCAGAGGTGCTATCAACATGAAAGTTCTATGTATTGGGTGGTTTGTTTGTGATGGACGAAAAAATAACTCAGAGGTAATATGGACGTGGTTGTTTTTTCCGTTGGGGAATTTTGTGGACCTATTGTCCTTTTGTGCATCTGGAAATGCGAGCAAATAGATTTGAATGATATTTTGCTGACCTACTACTCTTTGGTACACCGATGGTACGAGTAATAGATTAGGATAACTTTCGTGGACCTATTACCCTTCTGCGTACTGGCGGTGCGGGTAATGGATTTGAAACAAAACCCAACAGAGGAAATATAGACGTGATAGGTTTTGTGGTCTTAACACGATGTCTTTTATCCCGGATTGGATATTGGTGTTAAGTCAAGAGACTATTTGTATTAGAGGTAATATGGACGTGAAACACGATAACCAAGAATAATCTTTGGTGGACCTATTACTCTTCTGCTCACTGGTGGTGCGGGTAAAAATTTTTGAGGCAAACTCCGGTGTGGGAAATCATTTAGTGCGAAAGTTCAGAGGTATGATCATACATGACTTGTCATCCCGAAGATGCGATATAAATCCACTCAGAGCGGTCAGAGAGTAGATTCAGCGGTACCTGAGGGTACATAACTCAACAATCTGGGAGATTTGGGGTCAGAGTGTAAGTTCAGCGGTACCAGAGGGTACATAACTCACAATCTGAAAGATAGTTGGTAGATGTCGTTTAGACATAATTTTTCTTGAGGAACTTGCCATTGACGGGCATCATGAGAAAGTCTCTATTTTGTTTTATGAAACGGTACGCGTTGTTGGAGAATACGGTCTCGATGACAAATGGGCCCTCCCACTTGGGTTGGAACTTGCCGACAGTTTTGTGAGTCATAACTATCGGCCTGCGAACTGTCAAGACGAGGTCGCCTACTTGGAATATTCTCAGTTTGACCTTCTTGTTGAAGGCTTCGGAGATGCTTGCTTGATAGAGCTTAATTCGTTGTTGAGCTTATAAGCGCTTCTCGTCTAGAGCTTCCAACACTTGTAGCCGTCGACGATTATTATCATCCGAGGTAAGCCGGTAAGTGAGGGCTATGCGGAGTAGGGGATCTGGGTCTCTGATGGAAGGACAGCCTCGCTCCTGTAAACCAGAGATAAGGACGTATTTTCTGTGGCCGTCCGAATTGTGGTGCGGTATGCCCATAAGCACTCGCTAAGCTTTTCATTCCAGTCGCGCTTGTTTGAAGACATGAACTTTTTGAAAAGCTTGATTATGGTCTTGTTAAAGGCTTCGGCCAGACCATTAGCTGACGAATTGTAGGCCGTTGAAGCTTGCAAACTGCGGACCATTGTCATGAATGATCCTTCTTGGCAGCCCAAAACGGTAAATAACGTGATGTTTTATGAAAGTAATCATGTTTGATGTCTTTACTTCTGTCAACAGAACAGCTTCTGTCTATTAAGAGAAGTAGTCGGTGATTGTGAGCATAGCTTCTGTCAACGGAACAGCTTCCAATGGATCAGTGTTTACTGCTACACAGTCGCGGATGAAACTGATAGCTATAAGCTTGTTTACTTCCGCTTTGATGGAGTTCATGATGTCTGGATGGAACCGCCGTTGCTATTGCTTTACTGGTTTTGCGTCCGAATAAATGTTGAGCTTATGAAGTACAATCTCGAGATTTAACCCTGGCATGTCTTCATAGCTCCAGGCAAAGACGTCGATGTATTCTTTGATGAGTTGCAACAATGACTCCCGCTTGCCGTCTGTCAGGCTTTTACTCATGAAGATTGGCTTTGGAGAGGACTCATCACCGAGGTTAACTTACATGACCTTGTCTTCAGTGGAAGGAACTCGCTGTTCGAAGCTCTTCTCCCATTGTGCATCCAGTTGTCGGACCCATAGCTCCAACTTAAACGGTTCGAGTAGGTCTTCATCTTCCTCTTCAATATCAGCGAATATTATGTTGACAGTTAATATCTGTCTGAATATATTTTCAATGCTGCTATCGGAGTCGTAAGTGGGTAACTCGGATGAATGAGAGTGCTACTCGCATTCTTCATCGGAACTTTCGGGTGTTGTTGCTGGTGTAACATACCTGAGGCCATGTGTGGATTTGTTATAATGATCCTGAGGTTTCCCTGTAAGTACCAACGGCTGTAGAGGCAATCGTCGACCACTGCCATGATTTAGACCCGGGGTAGCCTCCATGTCGTACCCCTGCTTTTGCATGAAGTACTTGGCTTGAGGACTATACAAGTAGAGAGGTAGTCTTCCAGCGTCAGGTCCGAGATCGAACTCATGTGGCATAAAAGATTGAGGACATTCTTTTCGGTCAAAGATAATCGTGTGATCCCATCCTCTTCTGTCTGGGACCAGAAAGTAAGTACCTTTTATGGTAGTAAGTCGATTTGGGGTATGGACGCTTGTCATCCATGTGTGTAGGCTAACGTCTAGACAGCCCCGTGTAGCATACGTTAGATTAGGCTTATCATACTCAAAATAGTCTAACGGCAACCTCTTATTGATGAAATAAAAAAATTTGTCCACAGGGATTACATCATCAGGAGCGGGGATATCCACCTGTGTAACCAAGTATTTGGCGAGTTTTTCGTCCTCCATGGCTACCCCTTGCGAGCTTAGAGGTCAGGATGCTGTCTTGGGCAACTTGACCACCAAGGGTTTAGCTTGAGGTATTGACTTGCCTGAGAGTGTTGGATCGACACTTGGCTGCTGGCTCATCTTGGGAAGACGGATGACAATTGGCTCAGCAAGGGACTTTGTGTCTTCCGGTCACCTTTGATTGGACTTCGGTAGTCGGATCACCATTGGCCCTATGACCGGTTTTGGCTCCTGGCTGGATCTCTGGAGACGAATGACATTGGTTCCAACTGCATAGGTGTGCAGGAGAACCGAGCGCCTCTTTATGCAAGGTTGCGACATAGGGTACGATCTTGTCCGATTTGCGGGCTTGGAGACGAATTCTCAAGGGTTCTTCTGGCCCTATGATGGTTTCCAGCTCGTCAGTTATATGTTTCGTGGATTCGTCATATAGACAAACCTTCGAAGAGTAATAAGATTCAACCCCTTTGAAGGGATCAATGTCGACGAATTCAGTTTTCACGGAATCGTGCTTACTGACATACTTGAAATACTAGAGAATGGTGGATGGCACGATCATATAGTCATGTATCCACAGAAATCCAAGGAGGATATTGTAGGAGGTATCTGTATCTATGACGTTGCAGGTAACTTCCATCTTCAGGTCACCAATCTGGCACTTCAACCGGATCTTCCCTAGGGGATAGCTCCTTTCCGAGTTAAAACCGCTAATGGCAGTGTTGGTTGCTGCTAGCCGATGCATAGGGATGCTAAGAAGTTGGAGCAAGCCTTTTGGGATGATGCTTATTGACGAGCCGGGGTCGATATGCATCCGATCCACCTTGATGTCGCCTATGTATCCAGTGTAGTACAAGGGGCGATCATACAAATTGGACTTGATCAACATGTCCTCAGGAGTAAATATGATGTTGGACATTACATCTGTGCTATCGTCGCCCTGTAGATCTGCTTGCGGGTCTTCCCTGGAGGCTTAACCTGAGCTAAGTAGGCGTCAGCATTTTGGAGTGCTTCGCTTAATGCGACACGAAGATCCTTGGAGAGCCTTAGGAGTTCGTATAACGACAACTTTGCTGGCATATTAGCCAATTGTGCTAATATATCAAAGTTGTAAGGTCTCTCCAGTTCCTGAGGTACATTATTACGGAGTGGCCTGTCGAAGCGGGTTTTCTTTGTCTTGGGCTTATCCGCCAATGGAGGCTGAGATGGCCTTGGAACATCAGAGGGAGGCAACATTGCTGGCTGAAGATCTTCGACTGAACTATCCCATGCGGGCTGGACTTGTGCTCCAGATCGGGTAATAACAGCTGCAGCTTCTTTAGCTTCGGCTAAAATTGTATGGCAGGATCTAGACTTCTTGCCCTTTTTCTTGCTGGTAGGAGATGACACCTCCTGGATAACTTTGGGTACCAAGTCTGGATGAACCCACATGATCTCTCCTCACGATATGGTGAGAGATACCAATCCAGAAGTCTGGCTTCGGGCGGGTGAAAGATTAGTAACCTCTATAGTTGCCCGAGGGACAAGTATTACCCCGTCTGGAGTGCTTGTTAGAGGGAAGTCGCCGAACTGAATTAACACCATGTTCGTCGCCACGATAACCTCTTCAAAGTCTATTGACAGAGCTTTAGAGTCGACAAGACTCTGAATGTACCGCTTCAATTGGAAGCAATCATGAGTGGCATGATGAACATAGCGGTGGAAGTGACAATAATTTGGATCCTCCATTTCTGCCGTTCGGGGCTCACACCTTGGTGGAGGGAGCTGGATCCTACCCCCTTGCAAAAGCATATCGAAGATAGGTTTGACATGACTATCTTCAAATGAGTAATTAACCTTGGGCTACGGACCATCCGTCTGTTTTTGTTCGAGCTTCTGAGTCGCATCAGCGACCATGGCCTGTTTGCCCTTATTATCCCGGTTGGTGGTGGCACCACTGTTGTTGTTGCTGGAGGTGAAGCCAGGACGTCTGCCTTTATCCTCTCCATCTGGGATGTGTAATCCCAAGTGGCGAGCTTTTTTTCAATTTTTCCTCTTCATTGGTAGCGCTTATGATGAAGGTCGTCCAATCCCTGAACTGATCGTCACCCATCCAGAGGCTAATTTCAGGGAGCAGCTTCTTCTGGCAAATTTTAATCAAGGAGCTCTCGGGATTGCCTTGGGGCAATCTCATTACGGTTTGGCAGAACCGATCGATATAGTTCCTTGTTAGCTCCCTTTCTCCCTGAACGACGTCCATGAGAGACGACATCGTTACATCATGCCCACTTCGTAGAATCTTTCAAGAAACATGTGTTTGAAGCCGTCAAAAGAATGGATGCAGTTGTTGAGAAGGTTGCGGTACCAGTCGAACGCAATTCCCTCCAATGCTCCGATGAATAATCGCGTGAGGATGGCATCACTATGAGGTAAATGGTCAGTTGTGACCTCAAAGTAAGTCATGTACCGACTAGCAGAGGTCTTCCCGCCATAAGAATCAATATGGAACGGCTTGTACCGTGGTGGAAAAGGCACATCTCTCCATGCAATGGGATATGGCTTGCATATTCTGTGGTCCCGAGAGGAGTCTCGGGCATTGAACATTGCCCGAAGCTCCTGGACTTCCCTCCTTGCCTCCTTGGCTTCATCGGCAGCTGAAGGAACGGATATTCCTAAGGGATCGTCAACCAAAGGAGGGGCGGTCGTGTTGGAGTCCGCGTTGACTGCAGGCCCCAAGCATGTTTGTCCGGGCGTCCTTGTCGGTTGGGTTGGCTAGGCGGCTTTGATTTCATCTACGGACTTAACCAAGGACAGGAGCATGGCTTCAAGTACTTCTAGACGTTGTCGATCTGTGTAATACCCCTAAATTTCTACTAATTTTTTTAATTATTTTGGTATTATACGACGAGTACGAATACGTAGATACGAAATATTTAATTTTCTTCTAAATTCGTTTTATTATAAACTCTTAAATTGCGAATACATATTTTTTTTTTGAAATACTTATATGATAAATAAGTTTTGCTTGTTTTAGTATCATACAATGTTTGCCAAAACATATTTGTTCTATATTCATGAGAAACCTATTTTATTTATTATACAAATACGGTTAGTAATTTTGAATATATATATTTATGTGAGTACTATTTGCGTGCGAGTACGTATATGCAAGGTAGTATTTTTTTATTTATACAAAGTTTTCAACTATAGATTTTCCTATAGAAAGTATTTTTATATAAGGTAAATATTTTATCGTGTTTGAGCACGAAAAAATATAATACCGTAGTTATTTCAAAAGGATTATTTTAATTTATAAGTAATAATTCAAAAAAATTTGTTTTATATAAAATTTTATTTATATGTCATTTAATGAAATTTTGTTCATTTATATATAGTAAATTTTCAAAATCATTTTATCTTAATTTAAATAAAATGCTATTTTGAAATCATTTTCCGTTAATATTTAATAATTATAGTAATTTTCAAAGTTAATTATTATTGTTATTTATTATAAAGATAATTTGAAATTCATGGATTTAATGTTTGATCATTTATAGTAAATTAAATTAAATTTGATATAATTTGTATTTTAGTTTAAACTTATGGATATTTATCTAGATACGGATTTGATTATGAATTATGGAATCGGTTGTTTTTGTTTTAAATTAAAAAGACAAATTATCCAAAGGAGGGTTTGAAATTCCTAGTCCATATCAAACTAGGAGTCCACCTCCTATATAAGGAGAGACTCCTTGCACCTCTTCCATTAATTCCACAAGCCAGATTACTCCACAAATAATTCTCAACCACCGTGCATCGTGTCCGTGTACGTGTCCCCTCCCCGTCTTATTCCATATTTATAAATACATTTCCATCTATCCGTGTCGGACAAACCCCGACAAAAATAAATCCATAATCCTAGCCCTAGCCTAATCTCCGCTGCTCATGTCTCACCGCGACCGAGCACCATCAGCATCATCACCGCCACCCCGCTGCCATCAACACCGACTGCCACAACCACCACCCTCCGACCAATCCCAGACCAGCGCCACCCTGGCCACACTTTCTCTCCCTATTTCCAGGATACTCCGGCCACACCTGTCACAGAACGCCACCACCATCATCCATCACCACCCCGCCCTCACTACGGAACCCCAACCGAGCACCCCCAACACCACCCTTGTCTCCGGCCAGCTATCCACTCCCCGGCCATCGTCGACTCAACCACCACATAACTCCACCACAACCATAAACTAACACCAACACCATCACCATTACTCACCGTCGCGTCCTCCCACCGACCACCTAGGCAGGAGTACCTGGCTGAGTCCCCAGGATCGCCTCTCCATCAGCCACCTTGCGCCCAAGCCGCCGTCGATCTTGGCCGGAGTACCCAGTCGAGCCCATCCGTTGCTCTAGCCATGGTCGGGCCGCGGACGCGCAGCTCCCGCCGACAACCCCGCTCGTCCATCACAGTGCCCTACCCGTCGAGTCCACCTCCGGGATGCGCTCCGCCCGCGCATGCACGAGCCTCCGCTGACCTAGGTTCAGCGTCGCCCCACCGAAAAAGCTCCTTCGTGTCCCACGCCGTCAGCATCGCGGCCGCAATCACGGTCTTCCTCCTCGCCGTCAGTGGCATTCATCCCTAACCTTTTCGGTCGCTCTCCGAAGTGATCCTAGCACCACCGCTCCCCACCTCTGGTTGCTGCCACCGCAACCCTCCTCGCTAGAGTTGCCGTGCGTCGGTGAACTCGTCCACCGCACTGTCTTGAGACCCCGATCCCGCCACCTCTCCCCCTCAAAACCCCCTCTCTCAAGCAGAGCGCCCCAGCCAACGGTCGCCCAACGCCCTCTCACGGTCGGCGCCACTCGATTCTCTCCAACCTACCTGATCTCTGCCACCGCGCTTTCCCCTTCGCATGGCCGAGCACCGCCGCTTCTTCCTTCGTCCGCGCCCCGCATCTCCTTCTTTCCTCTCTCTCTCTTCTCTCACCTGCTTCCTTTCTTCTCCCTATTTCTCTTCCTCTCTTACTCCCCTTCTTCTTAAAATTATATGATGTGTTCCCTTGGCTCCACTTAAGAGGCACAGCTGTTACAGCTGTGTTCTTATTATTATTATATGATATTTAATATTATTATTATTTTACATTATAGTATTTGCTCCAAGTATATCTATACATACATTATATAATGGTATTATAGAATTATTACTATAATAAATTATTACTTATTTATTTATCCTAATTATTTTAATACATATATTTATTAAATAATTTCCAACAAATTATTTTATAGTAGTAGGTTGCAAAAATATAATTTCAAAAATTTGGGTTTAAATTCTTAGAAATATTATTATGATATTTGATTGTATTTTAAGATATGGCTTTTGATTTAAAATATTTAGTTAATTAAATTTTGAGTTTTGACATAAAATATGATTTTCTATCTTTTCAAGTGTTTATTTATAATATTTTGGATAAAAGAAAAACATAATTGTTAATTATATTAGATTTCCAAATATAGTTCTATTATCATAAATACTTTTCTAAAAAAAATTGTATATAAAAAATCTCTCGCTTATCAATCTTGACCACGATTATTCCAAATTGTTCCCTATCTTCCTACAAATCTCGAACTACCTTATTTCGGCCTTAGCCAATTGGACCATTTCGGACCAAATGACACGGTCGACCCATCGATTGAGATCATCTTGCGTACATTTGGCATTTACGACTATTTTGTGCCAACACAATCATACGCATGTCAACTGCAACCAACTCA
Source organism: Iris pallida (assembly GCA_029216955.1). Classification (NCBI taxonomy): domain Eukaryota; kingdom Viridiplantae; phylum Streptophyta; class Magnoliopsida; order Asparagales; family Iridaceae; genus Iris; species Iris pallida. The sequence continues at coordinate 23,434,366 of JANAVB010010198.1, forward strand.
AGTCCATGCCATCATCAGAGATCGTCATACGTATTTGTATTACCGAAGCCATATGTCGTGCCACCTTGATCATCGTACCACACCAGGCGACACACCAGGCAAGTGTACCTTGCTAATTTACTATCATATTATTTATTTTCCATATTATTTACTTTGTTTCATATTGTTAGTTTCCTTTGTTATAAACTGCGCATCCAAGCCATACTTGGGTGCAAGCGACTCTATTAGTCGTTACTTTATTTTATGCATGTTGACTTAGTTTTAGCGGACTACCTTCTTGTTGGGGGATAACCTTATATCTCCTTTGGCCATGACACTCACACTACACGGTTTGAGACATTTTGCTAGGGGCACGACTTATGCACTGAACATCTCTATTGTCGTATGACGGATAGATCGTAACTGCTACGATTAGGGTATAGAGACTCGAGCAGTTACAAAATTGGGCGGATCATAGACATGACTTGGTTAGTGTGGGAAATATTGGGGGAGGACATTCGCTAGTGCGTATGGGAATCCAAATAGGTAAACCACAGTCTCCGGATAGAACTGTGGCAATTTATATTTGCAGATGCCCTCTGACATTTTGGACGTTACGGACGGATACAGATGACTGGATGCCAGTTACATACATGTAGCCTAAATTCCACCAATGCGCATGAAAGCTGTCCTCTAAATTGCACATTAGACGGTTAGAATCCCCTTTGCATATTCGTGTCTAGGATAGTCTTTTGTATATTATTTTATTATTCTGACAGTTCACATTAGCATGTAATTCCTGTATCTTGGTACGTCCCTCAGAGGATATGGTTATTCCCCAGGTGTGTCTTCATATCTTCCGCAGGTATTCTAACCGGGATCATGGACTTCTCCATTTATTCGAAGATGACGTGACTTGGTTGCTCCTTGCTACTTCCACTTAGCCTATTATATATCCTGTACTTCTTCCTTTTTATTTTGGTTGGTAGTGGACGTGTCTCCATCAAACATATTGTACCAAAACAATTTATTATATGATATCTTTTATTCCCTTATTTTGTGGATGAGATTAGTTAGTTGTGGTTTACTGTATTTTACAGCTTATGTATACATACAAGGCCCCTGTACTTCGTATGTATACAGCTGGCATGTCTACGTACTTAATCCTACGTATTTTGGGACTGGGGCGTTACATGTTTTTGTGGTGGCCCATGCAGGTCAAGATAAATTGTTTGGTTACTTTACCATACCAAGCAAGCCTGCGTATAGGATTAGAGTCTAGGAACTCATGCACATACTTGACCGCCTTCTCGCTTGACTCCTCGAGTTGCATCTTGCTTGATCCCTTCTATCATGATTTATGCCCTTCTTTCGTGATTGATAGAGATTAATAAGGTAACCCATACTAGGTGGATGTAAAACCCCCTATTTTTTATTATTTTATTAAAAATTTATTTATGCAAATTATGATTTTTATTTTATTGGTAATGACCTTATCCATTGTTTAATTTTGAAACACAAGACTACCATGAAACTTGGCACGAAAGATGTAGCAGTGTGCCTTGACTAGTACATTAGCCATGCCGGGGGAAGCCTAGCCATGGTGATGTCCAAACTAGAAAAACTAGACCAATTGTGAATTGACTTATTTAAAGTATTTTTAATTAAATATTATTTTATATACTGATTTTTAGATGACCCGGTTTGTCCAATTCAGCCGAACTGGACCCGAACCAAATTTTAGCCCATGTAAGCAGGTAGTGTGACCAAATGTGGTCATGTAGACATATTTTATGTACTTAGAAATATCTCCTAAATTATTTTAGAATTTTTTGTACAATTTCTAATTATTTAAATATTTGTACAATTATTGGTATTTTATTTTTAAATAATATTTTACAAGATTGTACATGTTCCTGGACCCGGATGAGGGTGTGTGTTAAAGTTCACACGTTGGAACAATTTTTATTATTTTATTGTTACTAAAGTTATTTTGTGAAAATTAAATAGACATTTTATTATTGTTGATATTATTTGATATTAATGTGATATTATTATTGTTGCCTTTTATGGCAATTTAAATTTGTGTATATATGTAAAAATATATTTTAGATGCATCATATATATAGTTAGATAATATTAAACTTTTATTTCAAATTGGTGGAGATTTAATAAACATGTTTTCCTATTTAAATATTATTATTTTGAGTTGATTTATTAAAGATTGAATATATATATATATATATATATATATATATATATATATATATTTATATTTTCAATCTTTAATAAAATATATATATATATTTTATATATATATATATAAAATATATATATATTTTATATATATATATATATATATATATATATATATATATATATATATATATATTTTTTTATATATATATATATATATATATATATATATATATATATATATATATATATTTTTATATATATATATATATATAAAATATATATATATATATATATATATATATATATATATATATATATATATATATATATATATATATATATGCTCAAATATATGAAATAATTGGATAGTTGAGTTTTAAATGGTATTTGGTTTTTTTTTAAATAGATTTTTGGTGTATTTATGGATATATACATATATAGATATAGATATATAGATATAGATATTTATATTTAAAAGTAAAAAAAAAACATATATAGATATAGATATTTATATTTAAAAGTATTGATTAGATAAGAAAAAGAAAAAGAAAAAGAAAAAGAAAAAGAAAAAGAAAAAGATCAAAAGAAAAAAATAGAAATAGTGGTCGGCCCCACCCGACCACCAACCCCACCTTACAAAAGACTAAGCAGCAGCTAGCAAGTTGTGCGCCCCTTTTTTTTTCCCAAGCAAGCAGTAGCAACCATATAGGTTGGCCGAAACTTCCCCCTCCCATGATACATGTATTTATATACCCCCTTCAACCAAATTAAAACCCTAATTTTCTTTTTCCTCCTAATCTCTTCCATCATTCTTCCTCCTCCCCTCTCATCACCGACAAGCCCTCGGACAGCAGCATCTCACGACGACAGCAACAACAACAACAAACACCCACAACAACGATAGTTTTTAATATCGAGGTACCCGACTTCTCCAATTAATTTCTCCTCCAATTCTTATCCGTTTTTAGATCCGTCAATTCATGTAGAAAGCCTACATGACCCTCTATCATCCCCTCCAAATAGTTTTTTTTATTCTGCAATAAATTCTGTATTAATTAGATTAAAAACCCTACTATATATCAGTTTTCAAAAAATTAGAAAACCCCGGTACGACGTGCATCCCGCCAATCCGGTCGACCCCGTCGCAAACCGAGAGTACCGAAAGGTCCGTATCGACTTTGCAGACGTGCGGGCTTTGACGGAATTTAAATTGGTTGCGTGTGCGCGACGAATTTGTCCCGTATCCGTCAAATTTTTCTGTATCGGGCTTTTCGAAAATTTTCAATTACTTTGTGCACACTCATCAAATCGCGACGAAACTTACGCCATTGGACTCGAAATATTTTTATGGTCCTGTGAGCCAAGTTTGGTCCAATTATGAGACCGTTGATCGGGACGCTATTTTGGCGGGTCCACAATCCCACTCAACGGGCGATTTTGTGCACAGCCCACCGGAATCCAAAATTGGATATACTGTTGGGTTGTCTCATCAAAACAAATATGTAGACATGTAGTTTGACGACTTTAGAGACTGTAGATATTGGTACGTATTTCGGTGCAAAGCGGGTCCAATGGCGGACATCGTTTTGACCCAAAATTACGAAGTTGTTTCTGTTCCAGAATTTGACTTTTGGATAGGCGTTTCCTAGGCGTATCTTTTATTCCAAACTCATTCGTGATGTTTGTTTCAGCATCCGGAGCTTCTTGTGGATTTTGACTTTCGTGTTGACGATTCTGGTTGTTGGATTTTGCTGCTTCTCGCACCACCCTCAGGCAAGATACCTTGCCTTATTTATTGTTTATAATTAAATGCATCTTTATTTAATTAGTTACTGATGTTTATTATCTGTTTTCAGTTGGATCCATTACCTGCTATTTTTAGTTTATTTATTTTTGCTTCAGTTATTTTTCCTTCTTGTCTTTTGTATGCATATGGACCTAGTCTTAGCGAACTACCTTTTGTTAGTGTCCTTGGGAGGGAGAAGATAGTTAAATGTATGGGCTACCCCAAATCCAAAAGCTATAGTAACTGCGTACTACGGTAGTCGACTCGCGAGGGTCACTAGCCTCGAGCTATGTGGACTGATGGGTCACGTGGGCCGCTAGCCTCGAGTTATGCCGGATGATAGTATTGGTACTTGACGTATGCGTGTTGAGAATTGTTACTTTTTCCTGGGGGAGTCATCCTTCACCTGTCCATACATCGATATGTCTTCTAAATTGCCTACTAGAAAAGTTAGGAGACCTTAGCAAATTTTATGTTCCAATCATGGCATGGAAAAATATCACATCGCAAAATAGTAAGTTACCCCTTGTCCTTGTTTGGTTGTAGGGATAGCCTACTGTTTCGATGATGGGATATTGAGTCGTGTTATGGTTTGGACACTTTTACTTTATCTTTATTTATGGTGCATTTATATTCAGTTCACATGGCATGTTCTTCCTGTATCTTGTTACGTCCCTCTGAGGACCTGGTTATCTCTCCAGGTGTGTGCTTTTGTGATATTGCAGGTGTTTTAGCTGAGGTCGCGATCTTCTCTATTCATTCGCGTGTCTTGGGTCTTCCTTTGCTACTCCCGCCAAATTTATTTCAATTTCATGTATATTTTTTCTTACTTGTTGGTAGTGGATTTGTCTCCGCCCAACGTATTGTACAAAGACTTATTGCAGTTGATTATATTATATATTTATTTTTCATTTCTGGATGAGATTAGATTACTCTTGGTTTATTGCATTTTACAGCTTATGTATTCATATGAGGTTTCCATATATTGGAGTATACTTCGTATGTATACAGCTGGCATGGATACATACATAGTCCTGAGTATTTTGGGACTGGGGTGTTACATGTTTTTGTGGTGGCCCATGCATGCCGTGTTTGTCACTTCGGTTACGTAATTGTACCGATGTGAGCCTGCAACATAGGATTAGAATCTAGGAATCTCATCCATACAGTTTGACCTCTTCCCTTGACTTCAAATTCTGAACTCTCGTTCGAGTTTCTTGAATTGCATCTTGCTTGATTCCTTTCTACCATTGATTCCTATTTTCGTGCTTAGTGTCAACTAGAAAGATGACTACACTAGTATATGCTCGTAGGTCAAACACATGGCTAGAATGGTTATATTGGCAATTGGAATACATTTAAGACTAATTGAGTTAAAAAGTTTTTTAAAAGTGTGATTTAATGATTAGTAATTTGTAAAGTAGGATACTACCAAGGAAGGGTTTAATCTTGAGATTTCTAATATAGTAAACATCATAGGATTGATACTGCGGGAAGGAAAATATATATATATATATATAGCTAGAATCTTTATACCCTTAATTTAAGAAATTGATTGGCTTTTTGAGATTTGATATTTATGAATTATTGGATTATAGTTATACACCTTTGAATAGTTATAAATTTGGTTTGAAAATGATCGTATATTTTAAATGTGGCAGTATAAATTATTTTAATTTGAATCATACAACTTGCAATTTTTGTGTTTAGTAAATTTTGAATTTTAAGTGGAAGTAATGATGGCAAATTTTGGTTTAAAATATTTGAAAGTTATGAAAACAATTGTTGAGAAAATTTTTATTTTAAATGATGTCCTATGATTGAGGATTACAAATCTATTTAGATTTTGGAAAAAAAAAATTGACTGATAAGATTATTTGAAAATTTAGTTTAATGTGAGATTGCTAATATTAAAATTTTTGGAAGAATTTCGAAGGATGTGATGGAAAGTTATTTTGATTAATTAAAGGAAGTTACAATTTAAAAGTTGTGATTTTGTTAGGATAACTTAGCAAGAATAGAAGTTAAAATTGATGAGAGCATTGAGCTTAATTTTTGAGATTGCTTTTAATACGTTAAGAGTTTTATTGTGAGTTATTTGACAATTTTAGAGTGTTAATTTTTTGATTGATTGTGAAATTTTTATGGATTCGTAAATTTTGAACTCTTGAGTTAAATAGTTGAATTTAAACATTAATTTTGGAAAAAGTTAGTAGTAACGTGATAAAATTTTGCCTTGAGATTTATGAGAGTGATTTAAATTTTTATGATGAATTTGAACGACTTGGAGTGAATACAAATTTTGGTGGTTTATTTTTTTTGAAACTTTTGGAGGAAACTTGAGTTAAATTTTAATGGTAGGCCCCAAGATAACCCTACTGAGTATTCCACACTAATTTCCATGTCACCCATGACCATGATAGTAGTATATACACAAGTGTTGTTAGTCATATACCCAGCTATGCGACTGTATTTCCACCTCGACTTACTCGACCTTCCTTCAATTCTAGATCTTTTAATTGCGACCTTCTAACCCATTTGCAATTTGAATAATGAGTTAATGGTTCCATAACTGTATTCATCTAGGAGACTACCTTCTCTCCGAAAATTGTGTTCCTAAATTATTTTTACTGGATTCTTTAATTAATTTTATTTCATGCTTTAACTCGATCTTCTTTATTTTTGTGCAATAATTATCACCTCGTGAACTCCCACTTTCTATTTTAGATCTTTTGGCGTCCCTTACCATGACTTAGATATTTGGAGCGCAACACTAGACTTTTCCTTCCAACAAATTTCATATGTAAGACATAGACGAGCCCACCTTCCTGTAGACATATCATGTCCCATCAAAACCCATCTCCTTGTACTATATTTCTTGATATGACCTTATGGACAAAATGGCCAAACTATAATTTTTACCATGATATCGATATATTTTTGACCACGGATAGGGATCCAACCTTGACTAAATTCTTTCGACCCGATATGTGATTGCGTTTTATTTGATTCCTTAAAATGCCTAACTTGTACTTTATCTTGGTTGCTTGACCCATGATATCATCACACCACTAGTTTAAATTCTTGTAAGTTGGGTAGAATACCTCCCTACCTAACAACGTTTTTTTCTTATGAACCACATTAGTAAGTTAACTTAGACTATAAATTCAGAGGACCCTACCTTATCTAGTCTACCAAGCCATAAATGAGAAACACTAGGACAACTGTATAGGCCCAAACTTCGGGCGAGCCTTGATTTTAAAAGATCTTGGACTATTTAATTTCCTTCATCATTACCTCTATTACTCATATTTTAACAATCTCATGTTGCTAAATTAGCTTTAGTTTCTTGCAAGCTTATTCTTTTCAAGCTTGATCATGACATATTTTATTGGATGAATCCACTAACATATTATCTAATCAGAACCGGTGCATGATGGTCTGATCAACCTATTGCACTTTGGTTCGCTTATCATATCTTATTCTATACAGATGGAGACAAAATTAAACCTGTCTTAGAGTCTCTTTCGCGACAGCCTTGGCAATTCTCTTTTGAATTATTTTTGCCGCCTATGAACCCCGTAATTCGTACTCAGTATATAACACCGTCTTTGAAACCTTTGTTGTTCTTGTCTTTTACTTATTTTAGAAAGACAAGACACTGTACTTGCTAGATAGACTCAAGGTATCATCTTTGATTGTCCAATCGGTTAATTATACACATACGTAGATAGCCACCGACCGACTCATGTGGCTGTATCCTCGCCTTTAACCACTCCTCGTTCCTTAACCCTAGAATTGTTATCGTGTCCTCCCAATTATTCTTGAGCACTCGAGAATGATTCTAATCGTTCACTTAAATCTAACTCTCAACCCAGATGATTAGTATCCGGTTCTCTCTCGAGGAACCATATCTCCCAAATGTCTAATTATCCTCTTTGATTTACTAAATTTCTCACTATTTTATTCGGGTTATCAAATTTTGTCACCTTCATTAGCGACCCTTATTCAATTTCATAACCGTGATATATTTTTGTATATATCGACTCCATAATTTTCTATTACATGGTGGTGTTGAGCGCCGTTTTATCGCCTCCTCCAAAATTTAATTGTATTTTGGTATTGACAAACTCTTCCTATCCCTCAACCCTATCTACCCTATTAATCCTAAATTTCGAGGACGAAATTCTTGCAAGTTGGATAGGATGTAAAACCCCCCTATTTTTTTATTTTATTAAAAATTTATTTATGCAAATTATGATTTTTATTTTATTAGAAATGACCTCAGCCATTGTTTAATTTTAAAACACAAGACTACCATGAATCTTGGCACGAAAAGATGTAGCAGTGTGCCTTGACTAGTACATTAGCCATGCCGGGGGAAGCCTAGCCATGGTGATGTCCAAACTAGGAAAACTAGACCAATTGTGAATTGACTTATTTAAAGTATTTTTAATTAAATATTATTTTATATACTGATTTTTAGATGATCCGGTTTGTCCAATTCAGCCGAACTAGACCCGAACCAAATCTTGGCCCATGTAAGCAGGTAGTGTGACCAAATGTGGCCATGTAGACATATTTTATGTACTTAGAAATATCTACTAAATTATTTTAGAATTTTATGTACAATTTCTAATTATTTAAATATTTGTACAATTATTGGTATTTTATTTTTAAATAATATTTTACAAGATTGTACATGTTCCTGGACCCGGATGAGGGTGTGTGGTAAAGTTCACACGTTGGAACAATTTTTATTATTTTATTGTTACTAAAGTTATTTTGTGAAAATTAAATAGATATTTTATTATTATTGATATTATTTGATATTAATGTGCTATTATTATTGTTGTCTTTTATGGCAATTTAAATTTGTGTATATATGTAAAAATATATTTTAGATGCATCATATATATAGTTAGATAATATTAAACTTTTATTTCAAATTGGTGGAGATTTAATAAACATGTTTTCCTATTTAAATATTATTATTTTGAGTTGATTTATTAAGGATTGAATATATATATATATATATATATATATATATATATATATATATATATATATATATATATGCTCAAATATATTAAATAATTAGATAGTTGACTTTTAAATGGTATTTGGTTTTTTTTAAATAGATTTTTGGTGTATTTATGGATATATACATATATAGATACAGATATTTATATTTAAAAGTATTGATTAGATAAGAAAAAGAAAAAGAAAAATAAAAAGAAAAAAAGAAAGAAAAATAGAAATGGTGGTCGGCCCCACCCGACCACCAACCCCACCTTACAAAAGACTAAGCAGCAGCTAGTAAGTTGTGCGCCCCCTTTTTTTTCCAAGCAAGCAGTAGCAACCATATAGGTTGGCCGAAACTTCCCCCTCCCATGATACATGTATTTATATACCCCCTTCAACCAAATTAAAACCCTAATTTCCTTTTTCCTCCTAATCTCTTCCATCATCCTTCCTCCTCCCCTCTCATCACCGGCAAGCCCTCGTACAGCAGCACCTCACGACGACAGCAACAACAACAACAAACACCCACAACAACGACAGTTTTTAATATCGAGTTACCCGACTTCTCTAATTAATTTCTCCTCCAATTCTTATCCGTTTTTAGATCCGTCAATTCATGTAGAAAGCCCACATGACCCTCTATCATCACTTCAAATAGTTTTATTTATTCTGTAATAAATTCTGTATTAATTAGATTAAAAACCCCACTAAAAATCAGTTTTCAAAAAATTAGAAAACCCCGGTACGACGTGCGTCCCGCCAATCTGGGCGACCCCGTCATAAACCAAGAGTACCGAAAGGTCCGTATCGACTTTGCGGACGTGCGGGCTTTGACGGAATTCAAATTGGTTGCGTGTGCGTGACGAATTTGACCGGTATCCGTCAAATTTTTTCGTATCGGGCTTTTGGAAATTTTCCAATTACTTTATGCACACTCATCAAATCGCGACGAAACTTGCGCCATTGGATTCAAAATATTTTTCTAGTCCTGTGAGCCAAGTTTGGTCCAATTATGAGCCCGTTGGCTGGGACACTATTTTGGCGGGCCCACAATCCCACACGACGGGCGATTTTGTGCACAGCCTACCGGAATCCAAAATTGGACATACCGTTGGGTTCGTCTCATCAAAACAAATCTGAAGACATGTAGTTTGACGACTTTAGAGACCGTAGATATTGGCAAGCATTTCGGTGCAAAGCGGGTCTAACGGCGGACATCATTTTGACCCAAAATTACGAAGTTGTTCCTGTTCCAGAATTTGACTTTTGGACAGACGTTTCCTAGGCATATCTTTTATTCCAAACTCGTTCGTGATGTTTGTTTCAGCATCCGGAGCTTCTTGTGGATTTTGACTTTCGCGTTGACGATTCTGATTGTTGGATTTTGCTACTTCTCGTACCACCCTCAGGCAAGATACCTTGCCTTATTTACTGTTTATAATTAAATGCATCTTTATTTAATTAGTTACTGCATATTTATTATCTGTTTTCAGTTGGATCCATTACTTGCTATTTTTAGTTCATTTATTTTTGCTTCAGTTATTTTTCCTTCTTGTCTTTTGTATGCATATGGACCTATTCTTAGCGAACTACCTTTTGTTAGTGTCATTGGGAGGGAGAAGACAGTTAAATGTATGGTCTACCCCAAATCCAAAAGCTGTAGTAACTGCGTACTTTGGTAGTCGAGTCGCGAGGGTCACTAGCCTCGACCTATGTGGACTGATGGGTCACGTAGGCCGCTAGCCTCGAGTTATGGCGGCTGATAGTATTGGTACTTGACGTATGCATGTTGAGAGTTGTTACTTTGTCCTGGGGGTGTCAGCCTTCACCTGCCCATACATCGATATGTCTTCTAAATTGCCTACCAGAAAAGTTAGGAGACCTTAGCAAATTTCTTGTTCCAATCATGGCATGGAAAAATGTCACATCGCAAAATAGTAAGTTATCCCTTGTCCTTGTTTGGTTGTAGGGGTAGCCTACTGTTTCGATTATGGGATATTGAGCCATGTTATGGTTTGGACACTTTTACTTTATCTTTATTTATGGTGCATTTATATTTAGTTCATATGGCATGTTCTTCCTGTATCTTGTTACGTCTCTCTGAGGACCTGGTTATCTCTCCAGGTGTGTACTTTTGTGATATTGCAGGTGTTCTAGCCGTGGTCACGATCTTCTCTATTCATTCAGAGATGACGTATCTTGGGTCTTCCTTTGCTACTCCCGCCAAATTTATTTCAGTTTCATGTGTATTTTTCCTTACTTGTTGGTAGTGGATTTGTCTCCGCCAAACGTATTATACAAAGACTTATTGCAGTTGATTATATGATATATTTATTCTTAATTTATGGATGAGATTAGTTTACTCTTGGTTTACTGCATTTTACCGCTTATGTATTCATACGAGGTTTCCATATATTAGAGTATACTTCGTATGTATACAGCTGGCATGGATACATACCTAGTCCTAAGTATTTTGGGACTGGGGCGTTACAGTGGACATGACCCATTGTTCCATCACCCTACTAGTTTAACTCTTGTAAGTTAGGTAGAATGCCTTACGACCTAACCTTTCTATGGCCTTAACCAAAGCCTTAGACAAGTAAACAGTAGGACGACTGTATAGGCACCAACACAGGACATGACTTAGATTCTTAAGGAGTTTGAATAAATTCTACTTTCTTTCAATCTTAATCTCTCGTGCTTATGTTTTTACATCTTGACTAATGTTGTTACTATAATATAGTTTTGCAAGCTTATCCATTTATCGAGCTTGTTCATGACTTATGCTATTGAGCGCGCGCTCCCTAACATAGTCTAATCAGAACCGGTGCATGATGGCCTGATCAACCTAGTGGACTTTGGATCGTCTTTCAAACGATTATTCTACGTAGTTGAGATATAGTTAAACTTACTCCTTAGAATCTCATCCACTATTGTCTTGGCAATTCTTTTTGAATTATTCGGTCTCCTTTGAACCACGTGTTCGTATTCATATTCGATAATCTATTCTTCGAACCCTTTGTCACTTTTGCCTCATCTATTTTAGAAGGACGAAAGCACTGTACTTGAATTTTCTCTAGCTGTCCTTGCACTCCTGACCATTACCGTTCATTGTTACTATACCTTCGTCCTAAACTGCTCGTTCTTTTCCTTGGCCCTATATTTACTATCACGACCTCCTAATCACTCAAATTAGGAGTGAATAATCGTTCTCCTAATCGTGCCCTCAACCTACTCCCAAGAAACCATATCTTAAGTCTCTAAATTATTTATCTTGATCTACATAAAACCCTTAATCTTTTTCTTTTGCGCCATGCCCGTGGTTTATTGTCTAAATCACAATTTTCTAATACTTGTTTATGTTGTTTCTTGCCTCGCCCAAGGACTCGTTGAATGGTCATTACCACTATACCCCGTGTGCCTTCTTACCCCCTACTTATTCTTACTTTCGAGGACGAAATTCTTGTAAGTTGGGTAGGATGTAATACCCCTAAATTTCTACTAAATTTTTTAAAAATTATTTTGGTATTATACGACGAGTACGAATACGTAGATACGAAATATTTAATTTTCTTCTAAATTTGTTTTATTATAAACTCTTAAAAGTGAATAAATATTTTTTTTGAAATACTTATATGATAAATAAGTTTTGCTTGTTTTAGTATCATACAATGTTTGCCAAAACATATTTGTTCTATGTTCTTGAGAAAGCTATTTTATTTATTATACAAATACGGTTAGTAATTTTGAAAATAAATATTTATGTGAATACTATTTGCGTGCGAGTACATATATGCAACGTAGTATATTTTTATATATACAAAGTTTTCTAGTATAGATTTTCCTATAGAAAATATTTTTATATAAGGTAAATATTTTATCGTGTTTGAGCACGAAAAATATTATACCGTAGTTATTTCAAAAGGATTATTTTTATTTATAAGTAATAATTCAAAAAATTTGGTTTTATGTAAAATTTTATTTATATGTCATTTAATGAAATTTTGTTCATTTATATATAGTAAATTTTCAAAATTATTTTATCTTAATTTAAATAAAAAGCTATTTTGAAATCATTTCTTGTTAATATTTAATAATTATAGTAATTTTCAAAAATAATTATTATTGTTATTTATTATAAAGATAATTCAAAATTCATGGATTTAATGTTGATCATTTATAGTAAATTAAATTTAATTTGATATGATTTTTATTTTAGTTTAAACTTATGGATATTTATCTAGATACGGATTTGATTATGAATTATCGAATCGGTTGTTTTTGTTTTAAATTAAAATGACGAATTATCCAAAGGAGGGTTTGAAATACCTAGTCCATATCAAACTAGGAGTCCACCTCCTATATAAGGAGAGGCTCCTTGTACCTCTTCCATTAATTCTACAAGCCAAATTACTCCACAAATAATTTTCAACTGCCGTGTAACGTGTCCGTGTACGTGTCTCCTCCCCGTCTTATTCCATATTTATAAATACATTTCCATCTCTCCGTGTCGGACAAACCCCGACACAAATAAATCCATAATCCTAGCCCTAGCCTCGTCTCTGCTGCTCCTGCCTCACCGTGACCCGACACCATCATCATCATCACCGCCACCCCGCTGCCATCAACACCGACTGCCACAACCACCACCCTCCGACCAATCCCAGACCAGCGCCACCCTGGCCACACTTTCTCTCCCTTTTGCCAGGACACTCCGGCCACACCTGTCACAGAACGCCACCACCACCATCCATCACCACCCCGCCCTCACTACGGAACCCCAACCGTGCACCCCAGCACCACCCTTGTCTCCGACCAGCTATCTACTCCTCGGCCATCGTCGACTCTACCACCACATAACTCCACTACCACCATAAACTAACACCAACACCATCACCATTACTTACCGTCGCGTCCTTCCACCTCCCACCTGGGTCGGAGTACCAGGCTAAGTCCCTACGACCGCCTCTCTATCAGCCACCTTGCACCCAAGCCGCCGTCGATCTGGGCCGGAGTACCCTGTCGAGCCCATCCGCCGCGCCAGCCATGGCCGGGCCGCGCATGGGTAGCTCCCGCCGACAACTCCGCTCGTCCATCCCAGTGCCCTAGCCGTCGAGTCCACCTCTGGGATACACTCCGCCCGCGCATGTACGAGCCTCCGTCGACCTAGGTTCAACACCGCCCGACCGGCCAAGCTCCTCCGTGTCCCACGCCGTCAGCATCGCAACCGCAGTCACGGTCTTCCTCCTCGCCGCCGGTGGCATTCATCCCCGACCATTTCGGTCGCTCTCCGAAGTGAGCCTAGCACCACCGCTCCCCACCTCTGGTCGCTGCCACCGCAGCCCTCCTCGCCGTCGGTGAAGTCGTACACCGCACCGCCTCGAGACCCCGATATTGTCGCCTCTCCCCCTCAAAACCCCCTCTCTCCCGCCAAGCGCCCCAGCCAACGGTCGCCCAACGCCCTCTCGCGGTCGACGCCACTCGATTCTCTCCGCCCGACCAGATCTCCGCCACCGCACTTTCCCCTTCGCGTGGCCGAGCACCGCCGCTTCTTCCTTTGTCCGCGCCCCGCCTCTTCTTCTTCCCTCTCTTTCTCTTCTCTCACCTACTTCCTTTCTTCTCCGTATCTCTCTTTCTCTCTCACTCCCCTTCTTCTTAAAATCGTATGCTATGTTCCCTTTGCTCCACTTAAGACGCACAGTTGTTACAGCTGTGTTATTATTATTATTATTATATGATATTTATTATTATTATTATACATTATAGTATTTGCCCCAAGTATATCTATACATACATTATATAATGGTATTGTAGAATTATTACTATCATAAATTATTACTTAGTTATTTATCCTAATTATTTTAATACATATGTATATTAAATAATTTTCAAGAAATTATTTTATAGTAGTGGGTTGACAAAATATAATTTCACAAATTCGGGTTTAAATTCTTAGAAATATTATTATGATATTTGATTGTATTTTAAGATATGGCTTTTGATTTAAAATATTTAGTTAATTAAATTATGAGTTTTGACATAAAACATGATTTCCTATATTTTCAAGTATTTATTTATAATATTTTGGATAAAAGAAAAACATAATTTTTAATTATATTGGATTTCCAAATATAGTTCTATTATCATAAATACTTTTATAAAATAATTGTATATACAAAATCTCTCGCTCATCAATCTTGACCACGACTATTCCAAATTGTTCCCTATCTTCCTACAAATCTCGAACTACCATATTTCGGCCTTAGCCAATTGGACCGTTTCGGACCCAATGTCACGGTCGACCCATCGATGCGATCATCTTACGTACGTTTGGCATCTACGACTATTTTGTGCCAACACAATCATACGCACGTCAACTGCAACCAACTCAAGTCCATGCCACCATCAGAGATCGTCATACGTATTTGTATCACCGAAGCCATATGTCGTGCCACCTTGATCATCGCACCACACCAGGCGACACACCAGGCAAGTGTACCTTGCTAATTTACTGTCATATTATTTATTTTCCGTATTATTTACCTTGTTTCATATTGTTTGTTTCCTTTGTTATAAACTGCGCGTCCAAGCCAAACTTGGGTACAAGCGACTCTATTAGTCGTTACTTTATTTTATGCATGTTGACTTAGTTTTAGCGAACTACCTTCTTGTTGGGGGATAACCTTATATCTCCTTTGGCCATGACACTCACACTACACGGTTTGAGACATTTTGCTAGGGGCACGACTTATGGACTGTCCATCTCTATTGTCGTGTGACGGATAGATTGTAACTACTACGATTAGGGTATAGAGACTCGAGCAGTTACAAAACTAGGCGGGTCATGGACATGACTTGGTCAGTGTGGGAAATATTGGGGAAGGACAGTCGCTAGTGCGTATGGGAATCCAAACAGGTAAACCACAGTCTCCGGATGGAACTATGGCGATTTATATTTGCAGATGCCCTCTGACGTTTTGGACGTTACAGACGGATACAGATGACTGGATGCCAGTTACGTACATGTAGCCTAAATCCCACCTATGCGCATAAAAGTTGTCCTCTAAATTGCACATTAGACGGTTAGAATCTATTTTGCATATTTTTGTCTAGGATAGTCTTTTATATATTATTTAATTATTTTGACAATTCACGTTAGCATGTACTTCCTGTATCTTGGTACGTCCCTCTGAGGACCTGGTTATTCCCCAGGCTGTGTTCATATCTTCCGTAAGTATTCTAGCCGAGATCGTGGTCTTCTCCATTTATTCGAAGATGACGTGACTTGGTTCCTCCTTGCTACTTCCACTTAGCCCTTTTATATATCATGTACTTCTTCCTTTTTATTTTGGTTGGTAGTAGATGTGTCTCCACCCAACATATTGTACCAAAACAATTCATTATATGATATCTTTTACTCTCTTATTTTGTGGATGAGATTAGTTAGTTGTGGTTTACTGCATTTTACAGCTTATGTATACATACAAGGCCCCTGTACTTCATATGTATACAGATGGCATGTCCACGTACTTAGTCCTACATTTTTTGGGACTGGGGCGTTACAATCAGAAGGCGCTTCATGATCGTCGTCGGCCATAAAGACTGTCCGCATGTGGGTAGAGGTGGAAGAGACCGTAGCAGAGGTGCTCTTTGTGTCATACCTCCGTGCCAAAAAATCATCGGGAAATGTCAGAATGTCTTCCTCCTCGGACTTTATAACACCCAGTTTTTCAGATGAGGGTAATTTTGAAATTTTGTAATTATAATTATTAATTATTGATATTTATTTCACATTATAATTTTTGGTGATTTTTAATAATTTTTTTAAACTATTTAAAATATGGTTTAAGTCATGACTTGTAATTTTGATGTGCTACTAGTGAAACCCTAGAGACTGCATGACCTAGAGCCGAACCATGTCATTAGGATGATTTAATTATCATTTTTAGCATAGGGGTAATTTGGTCATTTTGACTTATTTGAATTATTTGATGATTTATTGAACTGGTGAATTCTAGTTTGACTTTGACTTGTTGAGACCTAGTGGACTAGCCTAGAAGCTAACCTAGCCATGGTGACCCTAGTCTAACTTAGTTTAACCTACTTTTAGTCAATAGAAACTAATTTTGGATTAGGAAGATTAGTTTAAGTAAATTTAAGTCATGGCTTGTGGTTTCATGAAATGACTTATGGCTTAATGATTTGATTGATCATGACTTAAGCCCATGGGCCATTTAGTAAACCCTAACCCTAATTATTGAACTTATAACCAGCCACATAGGGATCCCCACCCTATATAAACACTTATTCATTAGGGCTTGCCTCTTTTATTTTATTCCAACACTTGGAAAAAGAAAAGGTATTTTTCCCCTTCCAAAAATCCCCATAAATCTATTTTAATTCCTTTTTAATCCTAGTTTCTTGCATTAGAACCTAATACTCTCCTATTTTCTGATTGTAGGGTTTAATCCCAGCTTTTGGACAATTTGGGAGCATTTGGCTAGCAAGGAAGAATCCTCCATTTGGATCTTTTTCTTGCAAATTTTACCTATAGGTAAAACCCTTTAAATTGCATTATTATCTTGATTTCTTTGCATATTAGGCTAGGTTTAGGTGTCCCCTAGCTGTACCTCGAATTTTGGTGTATTTCGTGTCCGTTTGGTGTCCGTATCGGACACGTGTCATAGTGTATGTTAGGTGTTCGATGAAATGCCTCTTAGGAATTTATTTTCAATTTCTGTAAATGTAATTACATGAATTTGTAGATCTAAATATGTATATTAACTTTTGTGAAAACTGATGTGAATTTTGTGTCAATTTCGTGTCAAAATTGGGTACGGACACGCTGTACGACACGCGTGTGCGCTGTCCTGCTTCCAGTGTCCTATTTCTCACTGGACACAGTGTTTCGACATGCAAAACTTGGCATGGAGGTTGGGGTAGTGACTGAAAAGACCCCCTAAGTTTTACGACACCTAGTTTCGTGTCGGATACGAAAACGAGGTCGCACTGGTCATACACAGGGACTGTACACGCGCAGAAATGCGTCTGATACGCGTGTCATATCACGCGTGTGCGTGTCCTCCGTGTCTCGTGTTGTGTCGCATGTATAGGCCTATATGTGGGCTACACGTGGACACAAGCACGAGACGTGTCGTGCCTCGTGTCGCGCCCACGAGAGCGTGGACTCGCTGCACGAGACAATGCAGTCTGTGCGTATATTATGTGTTTTCAAGCACTTGGACACCTCGTGTCCTATTTCCTGGACACGAACACATCCCTCATGACACGTATGACATGTATTAGCCTCTGCACACATCAATTGATGATCATTTGGGTTTTCGATTTCAAATGGGTTGAATTTTGTTGAGTTTCCCATTCTTTGATACACAGGTTCATGTTATTTCAATTTCTGAATTTAAAATGTGTTACCAACCATTTTTCCCTATTTTAAATTGCCATATTAACCCATATATGTGTATTAGGTTGCTCTAATGTTGGTTTAAGATAGGTGATAGGTTTTGTGTTCGAAAATGGCATTTCCTGTCTAGAATGTAAAATTTCTGATACATGTGTCTTTCTCAAAAATGTTGGAATGATTCTAAGTTTTTAACTAAATTTTGATGTTTTGATATCCATACTAATCCAGTTACTCCTACATTATATTACTGAATGTTGGATTATGTGGAGTTTTGATTGTATTGGAAAACAAATTGGGATTTCGAATTTGGGTTTCGAATATTGAACTGTTTATGTCAACTGTTAATAATCCTGAAATTGGTTATGTTTTTTGACTGATTATGATGTTCAGTCCCTGTTATTTGTACTTATTCAGGATTACCATGGTAATATATTGTCCAGCCTTGAACATTGATCTATACATCTGAACTGTCACTGCCCTGTTAGGCTGTTTGTAAATCATAAATTCCCTGTTAAGTCAAAACTGAGAATTAATGTTGGTTTACTGTTGAATGTATTAAACCTGAAATGAGATTCAATGATTAAATGTTAAATAAGATTCACATGTGAATGTTTGGATTTGATTACTGTTATATAAATAACTGAGAGTTCATATATGAAGGTGGGATTTTGAGTTAACTGTTTGAATGTAGGAAACTGAAATGAGAATTGGAATGGTTGTTATGGATTTAACTGGAATTGGTTGATTCACTGTTAGGTGTAACCTGAGAATTTTATTTAAATGTGTAAAAATCTAAACTTGTTAAGTAGAAAGCAGAAAACTTTTTCGCTTTTCCCTAATACACATAACATTCATTAAGTTCACATGTTCCTAAATACAAAAACCTGGGTTTTTGTATACTGTTTTCTAGATTCTACACTATGCCATATTGCCTTCATAGCATTCCTATTTTTACTAAACCCTTTCATGATATACACATTATTTGTATTACACTGTCTCTAATACACATTCTTACACCATTAACACACAACACATCCTATAGCTACATGGTATTGCACACATTGTTGCATTGCATCCACATCCTAAAATCTGAGTGCCATGTTTTTTTAATTATATACACACACACCCTAACCAACATGTCCCACACTCACACTCTAGTCTAGATTGTCTCACACACAACCCTTTCCTTTTCTATATGTATGCAATGTAGGTAAGGTATAGATGCAAGTATGTATAAATGTATGTATATATGCAATGTGTAGATTCTATGTAGACATGTAATGAAATGAAATGTAACTATAGTATAAGTAGAGATTCAATGTAGGATACAATGTATATAGGCATGTATGAATGGACATGTATGTAAGTATGTATGTACCTATATATATTGTATCTATAGATGGCATAGGCCTTGAGAGTATATATGGATTACATTATAGACTTATTGTTTAGACTTATGAATGACCAACCCTAACTAGTTGACCAAGATAGCCTTGTTGATTGACCTAAGTTGACTAGATATTGACTTGGTTTGACCCAGAGTTGACTAGAGTGGAGATTGGCTTAGAAATCATGTAGATTGTATCGTAAACTTTATTTATCGTATTTTAAACACATTATAATCCGTACTGCTCTATTTAGGACATTGTGACTCCGGTGCAGACATCTGATATTATACTACTCAATTCAGAGAATCAGGCGAGTACATTCTCTGATAGTTCTCTCATTTATTGCCAGTTATTATACTTCAGTTCTAGTTAGTTTTATGTGATTCTCTGATACCACACATATGGATATTTCTGGATTCATGTATGTGATACACTCTCTTATTGTCTGGCCTCTATTACTAGAATCATTCTGGAATTATTTACTGGTATCATTATATTCTGGCTGGAATCATCTTGAATCATTGTGTCGAATTTTGGATTCATTTGTATTGCAGGACGGAAAAATATTGAGTAAGGCATATAGACATACCCCAAATCTGGAATCTCCAAACTGGAATCTACTGGAAGCATAGCCATCTCTCGTCTGATCAGTGAGAGATATGCCTGATACCTACAGCCATTTACATGTCGATCTCAGTATTTCAAAACACACTATTAGATTGTAACTGGTCTTATCTGGATTCTTGATCACTGACTAGAATTATCTTGTACTGGATTCATCTTGTATTAGATTTATCCCGTACTGGATTTACATAGGTTTTACACTTGTTACATTTACTGTCTGGACTTATCATATTACTCTAGTTCAGCTAAATTTATTTTACAGTCTTTATTGCCATGATTCTTCTCTTGTTTAGTTACCTTACTTTCTTTGTACTTACCTGTCTTTCCATACCATCACCTGAATATAATCCACCATGTTCATCAATAAAACTGTCTATAACTACTTTATAGTTCCCTGTCATTACTTGGGTTTTCTTGATGAGTTGTACTCGTTTCTGTCCTGACTGGACCTATTGTAAATTTTACAGATGATTGCCCTGAGGACACGTACCCTACATATTATGGATCAGGAGATGGCTTAGCTATCTATGGTCCCGACACTCAGGAGTGATCGGGAGTTTAGCTAGTTTATCTGTTTTAGTTTTTATGTTTTAGAACTGGAGTTGTATATATAAGTTGAGACATGTAGTTGAGGTTGTCTAAGATTATATTATTTAGTTGGTGGTTTTATTTCTGTTATTTAGTCTTAGTTATAATCTTCTGTGCTATCATATCGTGCTTAGACCGTGATTGAGATTACATTATATCTATACTTGTCCTCCGTTCGGAGTTGATATATTGACAAGTACATTATATAATTGTGTGATTGGTTGGTTAGATAGTGACCTAGAACAGCGTTCTACCGTCGACACTGCGGCGTAAGCTGGGCATTGTTACGTGCTCGTACCCTCACAGTGGGTGCGGGTCGTGACAGACTTGGAAGGGGTGCTACCCCCTATACAGGAAGCCACATTATCTTGGTGAGGGTGGTGATCCTTAGGGAAATCCAAGTCTGTTGCACAGTTCTGGGGGACCTCTACCCCCTGTATATGCTCTTAGTACACCGGGTTGTCGTATATATTGAGTGGATTGCTACCCCCAGCTTCATCTAATTTCAAGGATACCGAAGGTGCACCCCTGAGTGCTGGAAGCTTCTTTTTGGATTGAGTGCCTAAATAGACACCGCCTATGGTCGTCGATGGGAACCCCCCAGATGAGGGTCTCCTTGCCATACTGGCAGAGATGGCCAGGCTGGAAGAGCCTGTAATTTTTCTTCCTTTGCCAGGAGGAAGGTTTTGAGTTAAATTACAGGAGGCGAAAGGAAACTCCTCGTCCCCTAGAATTTGTACCTATTTCTTGAGTTGTTATCGGGCAGATGCTGGCTGCCGTAGTCGTCAGAAAACTGACTGCCGACCTTCAGGTGCTGCTGATTTGTCATAGCAGCAGTTCATGATGACTCAGGTGCAACGACGTCATGACAGGGACTCATTGTATGCCAATGCTGCCACATTGCGTTTATGAGTAATCACCTCACGCAAGTCGGTAGCAAGCTGATCTACCTTTGCACCAAACTTGTGGACTCGGGAATCCTGAGTGCACGAGTACTTAGGTATCGTATTTGCTCCCTGATCCGTGGCTAGTAACTGCACTTGCTCTGGATCATTGGAGGGAGACTTTAATGACCCACCCTGTCCGTTAGACCCGGGGGACTGGATGCGGGTGGTTCTGTACAACTTTCTATCGGAAGCCCGTGTAACATTTAACTGGGCCTGCTGATAGTCAGTAACTTGGACAGTTGACTGGGCTTGTTCGGCCCGCACTGCCCTAGACTTTTTTGACTTAGCTCCCGAAGGTGCATAGTAAAAAATGTCCAGATTAATACATTCCACATTCTCAATAGGCCGCAGGAGTCAAGCCTGCATGAGAGACGGTTGAATACCGAGCTTCTGATAAGGCCGCATGAGGCATCCTGTCTGAGGTCAGGATTGGTTGTCGCATGGCCTGTCTTCCTGCGGCCAGAGCTGGCTGCCGTATAGGCCATCTTCCTGCAGCCAGAGTTGGATGCCGCATGAGTTGTCTTCCTGCGGCCAGAGTTGGCTGCCGCATGAGTCGTCTATCTGCGGCCAGAGTTGGCTACCGCATGGACAGACTGCCCATCTCTCTTATGCGGCTTCTTCTTTGTCCGCATGGATTTCCCTTGTGCCCCCAAAAACTCAGCATTGTAGTTTTTTCCTCTGCTGGATTTAGGGGCAGTGGGGTCCTCTACGGTTGGAAGCAAAGCCGCATGAGAGCTTTGGTCACCGTCTTGGGTTACAGAAGGAGCTTCTTCGAGAACTTGGACCGGGGAAACAGTTTTGTGCGCCAACGTCCTACGAGTCCTTTTTAGGTTGGCTTGCTTTTGTGACGGACTGGCGCTCCCTTCAGAGAGCAATTCTTCCAAAGCTTGTTGGTCAAAATGAACCACAAGCATCTGTTGTGTAGAGCGGAGCTTGGATGCATCAGATTGCGTCACCAACTTCTCATCAGAAGATAAGGACGTCTCCAGCAGAGTCGTCATCGTGTTTGCCATAAAAAAATCAAAGACAAGTATTACAGAACACTGAAATTGATTGCAAACTCGCTTGTATAAAAAAAAGTCTAGAAAGAACACCTAGGAAACAATCTAAGTACAATTATTTAGTTTTGATTCTTGGAGGTGACTGTGGAGGCTCGGGAAAGTGTTATCAACTCTGCCTTACTCCGTGGACAATCTGACGCAGTCCTTAGCTCTTGAAGAAATTACTTTTTTGAAGGTTGCCAGCCTTGGATTGCCAACCATTTGCATGGGTGTGTATTTATAGTAATTTTAAGCCACATAGATGGCCACGTGGCAAATCCCCGGGCCACATGGCCGTAATCATGCCTTGAGACTTGGTCTATGACTGATAGCTGGGGATTTGTTAGGATTTGTTGTGATTTGTCGTTGTAGCAAATCTGTGCAGTTGAGACCTGGTCAACTTGTCATGTACATTAACTAATCTTCTGTGGTGAGTCGCATGAAGGATGTGTCCTGGCCGAGCCGCATGAGGAATGTCTCATGGCCGAGCCGCATGAAAGAATATCTCATGATCGAGCCGCATGAAGGAATGTCTCATGACCGAGCCGCATGAAGGAATATCTCATGACCGAGACGCATGAAGGAATGTCTCATGACCGAGCCGTATGAAGGACGTCTCATGACCGAGCAGCATGAGGAATGTCTCATGACCGAGCCGCATGAAGGACGTCTCATGACCGAGCCGCATGAGGAATGTCTCATGACCGAGCCACACGAGGAATGCCTTCTGACCGAGCCGTATGAGGCCATCTCATGACTGAGCCAAATGAGGAATGTTTCATGACTAAGCCGCATGAAGGATATCTTCTGGCTGGATGGGTATGGGGGCCCTAGGAGAAGGTGTTGTGCAGAATGTCATGATTTGAGAGAGTTTCGTTTGTCTCCCTCTTGACTTCTCAAAAAAAAATGAATTTGACCGACCCTCCTTCTTGGTGAGTGTTGGCACTACGGATTATGGATCTCCTTGTTCGAAGAAGATTTGACGGTGGACTCCTTCAGAAGATTGTGATGCGCTTGACTGAGATGATGCGCCTAACTGAGACATCTGAGTAATGCATCTAATTAAGAGCATGCTGTTACAACGTCTTCAAATGGCATCATGTTTCCGAGATGATGTTGGAAAGGCACAGTAGGTTGCAGTCGCTGGAACACAGACTGCCTTGATAGTGGATCCACTGTCTTGTGGCCGCGGCAATTGATGATGGCTTGGGTGCAGTGATGTCCTGGAAAGGGCTCATCGCATGCCAAGGTTGCTTCTCTCTTCTTGCGTTTGTGAGTAATCACCTCTCGTAAGTTACTAGCAGATTGATCTACCTTCGTATCCGTTTCGTGGGCCCGAGTCTCCCGAGCGCTCGGGTGCGTAGGTATCATATTTGCTCCCTGATCTGAGGCTAGTAAAAGTACTTGCTCTCGATCGTTGTAGGAAGACTTTTGGGAGCATCATATTTGCATCCTGATTACCGGCTAGTAAAGCACTGCGCTCGATCGTTGTAGGAAGACTTTTAGGACCATCATATTTGCTCGTTCCCTGATCACCGGCTAGTAAAGCACTGCGCTCTATCGTTGTAGGAAGACATTTGAGACCCACCATGTCCGTTAGCCCTGGGGGACTGGACGCGAGTGGTTCTGTACAACTTTCCATCAGGAGCCCGTATAATCAGTTAACGGTGCCCGCTGACGGTCAGCATCTTAGATAATCGACTGGGCTTATTGGGCCGGTACTGCCCTAGACTTCTTCGACTTAGCACCCGAAGGTGCGTAGTAGGAAGAGTCCAAGTTGGAAGCTTCGACATTCTCGATGGGCCGCATGGGGTCTGGCCCGCAAGAGATTCCCCTCCGACTTGGTTCAAGCGCAATAGCTGCACCCAAGTGGGAGAGGGACTTTAAGAGTTGGCTCATATCTGGTGCCAATGCACCCGAGTCGATTCAGTACAGTTTACCATCGGTAGCACGCATGATTTTGCGTGCGCATCTCTGGTTTACTATTGGCATAGCACGTTTGAAGCGCATGGCCCATGCCGCCTTGGATTTCTTCATACTGGCCCGTGAAGGCGCATAGTACTCAGAACCCAACTCATCCTCGCTATGATAGCGAGTGACTCAATTGAGTGATTCTTTTTTTATTTTTTATTTTGGTGCCCTTTTCAAAGGAGGCAAGGGGGCTCTATATATATAATGGAATGAGCCCTTTCTTCTTCTCCTTTCCGATGTGGGACTAAAAGCAATATTTTCCATGCTTCTACATATATATGTAGAAAAATCAGTAAAATATCTTTATATAAATTCTAAAATTTCTAAAATCTAAAGAATAGAATCTAAATAGTCTAAAAGTATTTTTTTCTCTAATTATAAATATTTAAAATAGGTAAATTTGTTGTCACATATTTTTCTCATAAAAATCTAAAATAATTCAAAGTATGTTATCTTATATTAATACTGATATACATTTATACATATTTTAATTTAATATACCATGTATTTATATATGAAGATAATATATATGCCCATTCTCAATCTGTCTTAACTAATTCTAGTGAAATATGGTTAGTAAGAGTTTGGGCAATTACAATACATATCTAATACACACACAGGCTTCCTTGGTGCAGTTATGTAGCCAAACAATATGCTTGTTGACCTGTATGGGCCACCCAAAAAATATGTAATGTCACAGTTCTAAAATACGTAGAACTATGAAACATATATACCAGTCATATAATAAATATACGTAAGTTGTAAATGCAGTATATAGATAGCTATGGTTCACTAAATCTCATCCACAAAACATAAGAATAAGGATATTATAAAATCAAATATAAATTGTCATTGTACAAGTTGTTGGGTGGTTACAAATCCACTACCAAGCATTTTAAATGAGAAGAAATAATAACAAATAAAAGAAATTGTCATAATATCAATGGACGATCCAAGAGCAAGTCATCTTCGATAGAAAAGAGAAGATCACAATCTTTGTTAGAACTCCTACGGAAAGTCATGAACACATACACCTGGAGAGATTACCAGGTCCTCGTAGGAATGTAACAAGATACATAAAAATATGCCATATAAATTGAATATAAATTATGTCACAAGTCATAATTAAAAGTAAAATGTTCAAAATCATAACATGGCCCAGTATCCTATCACGAAACAATAGACTACCCCTACGACCAAACAAGGACAAAGGGTGGCACACTTGTCACATCCCGTACCCGGTATAGGGGCAAGAGTGCGTGACAGCGCCCAACCTACGCCACAACATCGATGGTAGAACACTGTCTAGGTCCAACTAAACTGACTAACAATATAAATATCATAACATGTCAAGATGGTCATCTCCAAACAGGGGACAAGTAATGATAATATATCCATACTCAATCATAATACTCTAAGAAAGATAAATGGCACGAAAAGATAAAGATATCATGATGTAACGCCCCAGTCCCAAAATACGTAGGACTAGGAATGTAGACATGCCAGCCGTATAATAAATATACGTAAGCTATAAAATACAGTAGAACCATAACTAATCTCATCCACACAAAATAAATGAATAAAAGATATCATATAATAATAATGAATTGTCTTGATACGATATGTTGGGCGGAGACAAACCCACTACCAACAAGTAAAGGAAAAATACATGAGAAAAGAAATAATTTTGGCGAGCGAAGCGAAGACGATCCAAGTGCAATCATCCTCAAAGAAATAGAGAGGACCACGGCTAGAGCTAGAACACATGCGAAAGATAATAACACACACCTGGAGAGATAACCAGGTCCTCAGAGGGACGTAACAAGACACATAATATCATGCCATATAAACTGAATAAATATTGTTCAAATAAATAAGTCAATTGAATTATAACATGGTCCAATACACACCTATTGAACTAGCTTACCATCCCCCAACCAAACAAGGACAAGAGATGGTAAACTAATTCACGGTGACGTATCTTTCCATGCTATGAATCCAATATGGTATCCAGACCCCAACAAGGTTCAATACTTTCTCATCGAAGTAGTAAGCCACACCTACAACCAAACAAGGATAAGATGTGATGAACTAATCTGCGACAAGTTATTGTTCTAAGCCACGGTCAGATACAAGTACCCAAACCAAAAGTACTCGTATCTAACGGATAAAGGTGCCTAACCGTTCTAAGTAAAATGTAGTTAAGAACAATCCTTCCTACGCATGGGCCCTGGCTAAATAGGATCGGCGTAGTCCGTCCTTGGGGCACCAGAGGCCCAATCAATAAGAGCATAACGTTCCGCAGAACGTCAGTGACCGTCAGTAATCATGGGTAATCTGACCTGCATCTCCGGTGGAGCTCACGGGTTACAAAAGGAAAAGTGCATCGAAGCCAACACGCTAAGGAATTGTCCTCCCCGCCCAATACCTACTATGTTGTATCCACAAAACAAAACTTCTATAACCGCTAAGTCAAACTAGCATGCAACTGTTAGCCCAATGATCACATTGTGTTTTTGAATATGGCTAATCAGTTAAGTTTAACATAATGATGTCACTAATATTCATATACTCACTATCATGTTGCTACTTAAACTTAGCATTGTCCTAATTGTCCTATATTATATTGCTTTGCTTGTATCGTACTGCAATATATTTTGCTGGCCTAACTGCTTTACTTGTATCGTACTGCAACATATTTTGCTGGCCTAACTGCTTTGCTTGTATCGTACTGCAACATATTTTGCTGGCTTAACATATATTTGTAGACATGCAGTAAGCATGATCAACATGATCAAACCAGGACATAGGCAATAAAGAATTAATGATGGACCAAAGATGGCATCATACAAAGAGATTTCTTCGGACAGGGGTCGAGGGGGCAGCGCCCCCCGTCGGGGGTTCGGGGGCGAAGCCCCCGAAAGGTATTCAGATTTCTAGATCTGTTTATCTTCGGACGACTGCTGTCAAGGAAAAAGACGTCTTCAGGACTGCTCAAATATCAGAAGAAAGACGTCATCAAAAGGGCTCTTGGTTTTCCTAATTGTTCTAAGTCTGTAATCTTCAATTTATTGAGTCTAGGAGAATGTGTACGTTAAGTCGCACTGAGTCATCTCAACCCCTAGACATATCTCTCCAAAACTCTACCATTCAAACATACCAATTCCCGAACCAAGCCCAAGCTCTACAATGTCCAAAAGCCCAATGGACCAATTCTGTCTTCTAGAGACAGAGTTCGGGCCGAACTCTGCCTCCACACAGAGTTCGGGCCGAACTCTATCCCCTGATTTCCAGCACCCTAATTTTTAGGGCCTACTTGCGACAAGCTGTCCAACGTTCAAAAATTTAAATTCTTGGGGCAGAATTCTAGCCGAATTCTGCCTCCCCAGAGTAGTATAAATAGAGCTTAAATTCTTTCATTTCAAATCATCTCTTACCTTCAAATATTCAAGCTTTCTAAGCTCTACTACTCCAAGCCTCATTCTTCCATATAACCTAAGCCACAACTCTCCTTAGCCCAAGGTGCTCAGTGCGATATCAGCTAGAAGTTGTGTGCAAGAGTGAAAGAAAAGTTACTTGGACAATTCCAAGTTTCGTCACCTGCGAATCTGTAAGAAGTTGGCGTGCTCTTCTGAGTAAAGGCACGTGGTTGTACACTATTTCACAAATAGTGGATTTCAATCCTGAGCTAGAGTTCTTAGGCCTGGACTAGTCCTCCACGAGGAAAACCAGGTTAAAACTGCTGTGTTTGCGTATGCTCTTCTGATCTTTATTTACATCCGTATTTCTCTCTGATTTATTTACCATCTTGATAGTTGTTTTGTGGAGGTGATATAGAGTTAACTTTTTGTTTGGTGATTATCGACACAAACTCTATTCACTCCCCCTCTAGAGTTGCCTACACGTTATTTCAGCAACCTCTATTAGCGGTTATTCCTATCGCACGACTTATACGCCCCGGTGGCCAGCTAGTCTCGCATGTCCGTGTTATACATGCAATACACAACTTCGTGTTACAACGTGTCAAGGCCAATGAATGCAACACACAAGGTGGTCCCTTAAATCTAGGTTTAGTGTGTATGAAAAATAATACATAGTAGAAAATATAATTAAACAGTAAGTTCTAACAGGTTATGCCATGTATCAGAGTTTATTTTGCATAAAAAAATAATAAATAATGCATGAAATATGAGCTAAAATAAATAAACAGCAAATGGCAAGGTGTCTTGCCTGGTAGGACGCCTGGTGTACTGCAATAACAACGGTGGCACAAAAATATTTTAGGCTGAAACTTATATTTTTAGAAATCAAAATATTTTAAGTGAGACCAAAAATATTCTAGAAAATTATTTAGGGCTAAAACCTAAATTTTGTAAAACTATAGTTTAGTCAAATAATTTGTTTAACTAGTTAAATATTACCGCCATATATCCTAGTCCAAAATTTTGTTATAAAATAGTTTTTAATAAATTATCTATCATATATATAGCTAATAAAATGGTACAATACTTAGTGCTAATAATACAACATTAGTAAGGGTAATAATAATAATATTATTCAAAATATTTGTCATCCTCTATTGCATACTGTAATACAAAGAACTTAATAGAAAATAACACAATTAAAATAACAACATTAATAACCATAATAATAATAATAATAATAATAATAATAATAATAATAATAATAATAACAACAACAACAACAACAATAATAATAGTAATAAATCTTGCCTAGTTGTCTGTATGTAATAATAATACTGGTAAACTAAATAATAATAATAATAATAATAATAATAATAATAATAATAATAATAATAATAATAATAATAATAATAATAACAATAATAATAGTAAAAAAAATCTGAGCAGTGAGCACAGTTTTCACTGTGCTCCTCCATGAGAGGACCACAGTATTAACTATTAAGAGACAAGGGAGGGAGAGAGAAAGATTGATAAATAAAAAAAAGAAACAAAAGATGGAGGAGAAGCTGGGGAGAAGGGGTAAGCTCGGCCGAGCTCCTCGGCGAGCGGCACGGAGAGAGCGGGGATGACTAGAGGCTAGTGTTAGGGTTATATACTAAAAGCATCACTTTTGTAGTAACCTTATTTCCTTAAATTTTGAATGAGAATCATATGGGCAAATGTTTGCTTACTGTATTTGTTGCAAGTATTAATGTAAATTTTTGATATTCTATATTGTAGATAATATGGTGTGTGGTGTCACATATAAGATCATATTATCATTCCCTATGGAGTATATAAATAGTTCACAACCTAGATGGACTTGGACAATCTATTGGAAAGGTTGTAGTGTAATCTGGTATTAGTCTATCTTGACTATAGGTTTACATTAGTACACTTTGTGTGTATTGAACTGGACCACTTGAGGTTATTCTTTTTGTACAGACTATATATGTGAAAAAACACCTCTGTTATTATGGATGCTTGTGCTCTTAACCCGGATATAATAACGGACATGTATATGCAGTGTGCATTATTTTGACTCATAAAAAGAGTGAGATTCATTATAGATCAACAACCTCAATGAATTGGGTAATAATATTGTATGTATGATGGGATGTTAATTATAAATGGAATGCATGTCCCGATACATCGGGTTGATGATGTCCCCTTAAGGAGCTCATAAGGATTGTCATGTAAACCCTGCAAGTAGATTATATCCGACATGACAAATAAAGTTGAGCGGTACTACTTAAGGATAAAAGATGTTGAATCAATATAGTTGTCAGTAACTTAATTTGATCGACGGACATACGATATCTTAACATGGGAAGCCAAATGAGCATATAATAAAAGGAGCCCACAAACATAATTTGGGATTAGGGAGGTAGTGCAACAATAGCTCATTAGTGGACCGAGCTATTGTTAATGTGCCTGGATTGTGTGTTCGTGCTGAACACGGGATATCCAGATCCGTTAGGAGGCCTAACCCTAATTTCTCCTCATGGTCCCTGCCGTAGCCTATATATCCTCTATTCTCTGGCCGCCAGATTATCGATCAGAAATCTGAAACTTTCTCTAAATTCGTGATTCACCTAAGGAGAGAAAAAGAGGGCTGCCAAGGAGAAGAAAAGGTTGGCAGATCGTCGCCCACACGACGTCCAACTCGAGGAAGGAATACGTACAGAAGATCTTGGGGTCGTCCGCTCGAGATTGCCATGAATTACTTGTCTCCTTTCTGCCGCAGGTATAATTCGTGAACCCTAGTTTCCGCCAATGAAGGGTTAGAACACGTATTAGATCTATTTAACTTTCTATCGATCAATACGCACACCAAAGGAAGGGTCCTGGGAATCCCCAGTTCCATCAATTGGTATCAGAGCCACTTTGGATCTACATATTGATTGATACGTCCATGTTGTCCAATAAAACCTGCGCTGTGTAATAGTCGATAGATGTAGATCTGTTCTAACTCGGTTTTGCAGGCATCTTAGATCCAACTATTATGGTCCAATGCATATTTTTGATTGTGTTGTTTAAACCACGGACATGTCGTGGATGTTGTTGTTGCTGTGGATGTAATTAAAATCACGAGGGTTGATCGTGCTTATTATTTTAATTTTGCAATCTAGATTATGTGTTAACTCCTTCGGGAGGCATAGGATTAATGTAATTTTAATTATTTTTGATCAATCGTGATGGCGGTGGTGGCTGTTTCTGACGTCGGACGAGATGCTGGTTTTAAGCAGTCCAGAGGCAGACATATAATTTTCGATGAAGGAATCGACAGCCAAAACCTTAAAAAAAATTCGGGGCGCTGCCCCGAATCCTGCGACCTTATCAGGCATGTCGAACCCCGAGTAGATCTGCGCAGCGCCAGATTTTAGATTCGGATAGTTGAGGACGAAGCAGCAAAGATGACCATGATAGTTGGATATTTTCTCTTATTTTTGTCATTTTGCTTTTTCTGATTATGCATGTTTATTATTGTGTGGTTGTTTTTTTTGAAAAACCAAGCCTACATTAATAATGGACAACATGGACATAATATCAACGAGTAGAAAAACCCTCATTGTTAAATAACTAAGTTGGAGAGGATATTTATTTAGTTTAAATCATATGGTCTCCATTACTGGTTTGTAGGTGATGTAATTATACTTGCGTGTTGGCTATAGTGCTTTCCTCCATATCGGATGAGTATAATTATGGATCACCAGTACAAACTTCCTTAGGGATAATTGTAGAAAAGTTACCTAGTATGTGTTCACTTCTCCATCTGAAGGAACTCATTACAAGGTAATGGACTTAGTATTAAGTAATGGTATACACTTAGATACAAATAATGGTATCCTCCCCATCGGAGTCACTGCTATTATTTGTATGACCAGAGCAAGACCAGCATATTAATTTTATTTGTCATAAAGTTATGTTGACATGATAGTAAAATTAATAAGAAAAATCTACTTGAACAAAGTTGAATTTTTATACGTCCACACTATCGTGGCATGCTAAATTCATGGTGTTCAAGGTGTTGGTGAATTTCTTATTATTGTTTTGAGGGAATCAATATTTAGTTAATTCAAAAAGTTTTTTTTGCCCTATATAATTTTATTTATGTGATTCTTAGGATTTCAAAAATGGGTTCTTTCAGTCCACTTATGGTGATTCTTAAAAAAAACAAACTAACTGAACCTAATTATATTGACTGGAAACGTAATTTGGATATGGTTCTGACTGCTTAGGAGTACAAATATGTACTTGTTGAGGAATGCCCACCTAAACCTGATGCTAACCCTGATGAAGAGGTCAAATAGGCTTATAAGAAGTGGAAAAAGGTAGATGAGATGGCACGGTGTTATATTCTGGCATCTATGTCAAATATACTGCAACATCAGCATCAGGCCATGGCCACTTCTTATGACATGATGTATAACCTCAAGGAACTCTTCGGACATCAGAGTAGAGCAGCTAGGCAGTTTGCTATGAAATGTTTGATAAATACAAAAATGGCTGAGGGTACACCAGTAAGGGAACATGTTCTCAAGATGATGGGTCATCTGAATGAGATGGAGATCCTTGGAGCTGAAATCGATAGGGAATCCCAGGTCGATATCATTCTCGGGACTCTGTCTAAAAGTTTTGACAATTTCTGCCTTAATTACAACATGAACAAAAGGTTGTATAGTTTGGCAGAACTTACAAAAGAGCTACAGGATGCTGAATTTCTCTTTAGGCAGAGTGGTCATGTGTTTTGTTTCTGAAAAGGTTTCTACTTCTAAGCCAAAAGGCGGTAAGAAAAAGAATAACATTCAGAAATAGGCAAACTCAGCAAAGAAGGGCATGGGACCTCAAGGCGCGGTGAAAAAGCCGAAAGGTAAATGTTTCAAGTGCAAAGGGTCAGGACATTAGAAGACTGATTGTCCACTTCTCAAACAAGGGAACAAAGAAGGTATATCTCATTTAATAGTAGTTGAAACATGTTTAGCGGTGTTATCTACCAGCACCTGGTGTGTAGATACATGAGCCACTAATCATGTCTGCAATACATTACAGGGGTTCAAGGAAACCAGACGGCTCAGTGATGGAGAGATATGCTTGTTCATGGGTGATGCTACAAAAGTATCGGTCGTTGTATTAGGAGATGTTACTTTATCTTTTGGTAGAAATAAGTCTTTGACATTGAGAGATTGTCTTTATGCACCTTCACTTAGAAGGAATTTAGTTTCTGTTTCTATGCTAGTTAAGGATGGATATTCAGTTTATTTTAATGACAATATTGTTATTAAAAAGAATAAACATTTTACCTATTCTGGTCATTGGTTGATAATTTGTATGTCATTAATCCTATTTCGTCCACAATACAACTTATGGAAATGAATAATATGTCATCTAACTTAAATAATAGAAAAGAACCTTCTTGTATGAACCAAACATATCTTTGGCACTTACGATTTGGACATGTTAACCTATGAAGGATTCAAAGACTAGTTGAAGATGGACCTTTGAGTTCATTGGAAGTGGAGGCACTACTAGTCTGTGAATCCTGCTTGGAAGGTAAAATGACCAAAAAGCCTTTTACGGCAAAGGGGTATAGGGCCAAAGATGTGTTAGAATTGGTTCATTCTAATTTGTGTGGACCCATGACTATCGAAGCTAGAGGTGGCTTTGAATATTTTGTCACATTTATTGACGATTATTCAAGGTATGGATAGATTTATTTGATGCGTCGTAAGTCTGAGTGCTTTGAGGAATTCAAAGAGTACAAGGCTGAAACGGAGAAACGTCATAAAAAATGTATCAAGTCATTACGATCAGATCATGGTTGTGAGTAACTCTTTGGAGAGTTTAGGGATTATTTATCAGAGGCTGGGATTGCATCCCAATTGACTGCACCAGGAACGCTCCAGTAGAATAGTGTAGCCGAAAGAAGAAATATAATTCTTATGGAGATGGTTAGATCAATGATGAGTTATTCTGATTTGCCAGATTCGTTTTGGGGATATGCCTTAGAGACTGTAGCTTATATTTTGAAATTGGTTCATTCTAAGTCAGTGCCTCTTACTCCCACAGAGCTGTAGATTGGGCGTAAGCCTAGTCTAAAACATGTTCGCATTTGGGGTAGTCCAGCACATGTGCTGAATAGGAAAACAGATAAGTTGGAATCTCGTACAGAAGTACGCTTGTTTGTAGGCTATCCAAGAGGAACGAAAGGAGGTTTATTTTATAGTCCTAAGGATCAGAAGGTCATTGTTAGCACCAATGCCCGATTCTTAGAGGAAGACTATGTGATGAACCATAAACCCACAAGTAGAGTTGTTCTAGAAGAACTAAGATGTGAGACACCAAGTACTTCAGTACCAACAGTACAAGAGGATGAACCACAAATAACTGCACAAAGTGTCACAAATGTTATACCACAACCGATAGTGCCTCGTCGTAGTGGGAGGGTTGTGGTACAACCTGATAGATATATGTTCTTGGGAGAGTCGTCAGACTTCGTCCCTGAGGAAAAA
Source organism: Iris pallida (assembly GCA_029216955.1). NCBI lineage: Eukaryota > Viridiplantae > Streptophyta > Magnoliopsida > Asparagales > Iridaceae > Iris > Iris pallida. The sequence goes on from JANAVB010010198.1 coordinate 23,469,310, forward strand.
GATTATGATCCCTGTACCTACAATGAAGCACTCCAAGATAAAGATGCAGAGTCTTGGCAAAAAGTAATAATATTTGAAATAGAATCTATAGATTCTAATCAGGTCTGGGAGCTTGTAGAACCACCCGTTGGTGTAAAAGCCATTGAATACAAGTGGGTCTATAAGAGAAAAAGAGGATCAGACGGTAAGGTTGAAACCTTTAAAGCTCGGCTTGTAGCAAAAGGTTTTACTCAAAGAGAGGGTATCGATTATGAGGAAACCTTTTCTCCTGTAGCCATGCTTAAGTCTATCCGGATTCTTTTATCTATTGCAGCTCATTTCGATTATGAGATTTGGCAAATGGATGTCAAGACAGCTTTCCTTAATGGAAGTCTTGAGGAAGACATCTATATGAAGCAACCAGATGGGTTCATTGAAAAGGGCCAGGAGCATCTTGTTTGTAAGCTCAAGAAGTCCATTTATGGACTTAAGCAAGCTTCCAGATCTTGGAACATATGTTTTGATTAGGTGATAAAATCTTATGGATTTGATCAATGTCAGGATGAATCATGTGTATACAGAAAGTATGACGGAAATGTGGTGGTGTTCCTAGTACTTTATGTGGATGACATCTTGCTCATTGGAAACAATGTAAAGGTGTTATCTGATGTAAGGGTATGGTTATCTAAATAGTTTGATATGAAGGACTTGGGAGAAGTAGGTCACATCCTTGGGATCAAAGTTCTACGAGATCGCAAGAAAAGGATGTTGGGCTTATCCCAAGCTTCCTATATCGATACTGTACTAACTCGTTTTAGTATGCAAAATTCTAAGAAAGTTTTCTTACCTTTTAGACATGGAATTGCTCTATCAAAGGAGCAGTATCCGAGGACACCTAAAGAGATAGAGAACATGAAGGCAGTTCCTTATGCTTCAGCAGTAAGAAGCTTAATGTATGCAATGCTATGTACGAGGCCAGACATCTGCTTTGTCGTAGACATGGTCAGCAGATATCAGTCTAACCCAGGAGAAGAGCACTGGACTGCCGTAAAGCATATTTTGAAGTACCTGAAAAGGACTACAGAGTATATGCTAGTTTACCAGGCAGATAGTTTAGTTTCCTTGGGGTATACTGACTCAGATTTTTAGTCAGATCGGGATTCCAGGAAATCTACCTCAGGTTATGTGTTTACTTTGGGAGGTGGAGCCATTGTGTGGAGGAGTATCAAGAAAAAATGTATTGCTGATTCCACCATGGAAGCCGAGTATGTGGCAGCCTCTGAGGCAGCCAAAGAAGCGGTTTGGCTCAGAAACTTTCGGTTGGACTTGGATGTGGTACCTAGTTTGCCTAAGTCTATTACACTTTATTCTGATAATAGTGGTGCAGTTGCAAACTCGAAGGAACCACGAACCCATAAGACTGGCAAACACATTGAGCGCAAGTACCACCTGATACGAGATTTTGTAAAGAAAAGAAAAGTTATTGTAATCAAGATAACATCAGCCGACAAGCTAGCTGATCCCTTTACAACGAGCTTACCAGCTAAGGCTTTTGATAGTCATATTAAGGGAATGAGAGTCAGATGTGTAGCAGCATGGCTTTAAGTATAAGTGGGAGATTTGTAACAGTATACTGAAAAGCAATGCTTTGAGTATAAGTGGGACATTGTTAGGGTTATATACTAAAAGCATCACTTTTTTTGTAACCTTATTTCCTTAAATTTTGAATGAGAATCATATGGGCAAATGTTTGCATATTATATTTGTTGCAAGTGTTAATACAAATGTCTGATATTCTATCTAGTAGATAATATGGTGTGTGGTGTCACACAGAAGATCATATTATCAGTTTCCTATGGAGTATATAAATAGTTCACAACCTAGATGGACTTGGACAATCTATTGGAAAGGTTGTAGTATAATATGGTATTAGTCTATCTTGGCTATAGGTTTACACTAGTACACTTTGTGTGTATTGAACTGTACCACTTGAGGTTGTTCTTTTTGTACAGACTACATAAGGAAACAAACACCTCTGTTATTATGGATGATTGTGCTCTTAACCCGGATATAATAACGGACATGTATATGTAGTGTACATTATTTTGACTCATAAAAGAGTGAGATTCATTATGGATCAACAACATCTATGAATTGGGTAATAACATTGTATGTATGATGGGCTGTTGATTATAAATGGAATCCATGTCCTGATACATCGGGTTGATGATGTCCCTTTAAGGAGCTCATAAGGATTGTCATGTAAACCCTGCAGGTGGATTATATCCAACATGACAAATAAAGTTGAGCGGTACTACATAAGGATAAAAGATGTTGAATCAATATAGTTGTCAGTAACTTAATTTGATCGACGGACATACGATATCTTAACATAGGGAGGCAAACGAGCATATAATAAAAGGATCCCACAAACATAATTTGGGATTATGGAGGTAGTACAACAAAAGCTCATTAGTGGACCGAGTTATTGTTAATGTCCTGGATTGTGTATTCGTGCTGAACACGGGATATCCAGATCCGTTAGGAGGTCTAACCCTAATTTCTCCTTATAGTCCCTACCGTAGCCTATATATCCTCTATTCTCTGGCCGCCAGATTATCGATCAGAAATCTGAAACTTTCTCTAAATTCGTGATTCACGTAAGGAGAGAAAAAGAGGGCTGCCAAGGAGAAGAAAAGGTTGGAAGATCGTCGCCCACACGACGTCCAACTCGAGGAAGGAATACGTGCAAAAGATCTTAGGGTCGTTCACTCGAGATTGCCAGGAATTACTTGTCTCCTTTCCGCCGCAGGTATAATTCGTGAACCCTAGTTTTCACCTATGAAGGGTTAAAACACGTATTAGATCTGTTTAACTTTCTATCGATCAATATGCACACCAAAGAAAGGGTCATGGGAATCTCCAGTTCCATCAGCTGGAGCGGTCGTAGAGGAAAGGGGAAGCGGAGGTGGCGTTCGGAGGGGTTCGGCCGGGATGGGCGAGAACCGGAGTGAGGCGGCAGAGGGCTGGCAAGGTGGAGGCGATCACAGCCAGGGCTGGGTCGGCCGGCGGGTACGGATCTGTCGGAGAGGACGGCTCCGCGGGGCTGGGAAGTCGAGGGTTCCAGCGACGCTGCAAACCGGAGGGTTTTCGGTCGGAGGCGAACGACTAGGCGGTGGTTTACGGTCAGGCGGTGGAGTACTGATAGGGTGGCACGGTCAGGGAGCCGACATGCGGGTCGAACTTCGTCAGAGGAGGTGGCTCAAGGGATCAGCGGCGGACACGGCACCGTCGGTAGGAGATTGGGGAGCACGGTACGGCTCGCGGTAGAGGCGCGAGATGGCTGCGGAGGCGCTGGGATGCGGCGTCTACGTGCGGAGGTGAGGAGGGTGTGTGTTTTTATTGATTTGAGTTTTCTGGCGAATGTTTGGGGTTCTTTGGTGGTGGCACCGGCCATCAAATGACGGGGCAGTGGTCCTCGTTTTTGGTGGCCGTGGCCGGTTATGGTGGTGGTGGCTGATGATGGTGATAGAGTTGGGTGAGGGAAGGCCGGGGTGGCTGGCATGGCCGGATTGGGTAGCCGGGTATGGTCCGGCGATGGGGTTCGGTGGTGGTTATGTGGTTAATGTGGCGTAGGTGATGGGGTCAATGGTGGAGACGTCGACCTGATGCAGGTGGCCTTGGGTGTTTGGGCGGCAACGGTGTGCTGCGATGGAGACGGGGTCGGTTGTGGCTGTGATGCCGGGCGTGGTGGTGGAGGCAAGGGGTTAGGATTAGGGTTACGATTTAGAAACTAGGGATTTAGAGATTAAAAAATTGGGGATTTGTATTGTGTCGGGGTTGTCGACACGAGAGAGAATAATGTATATGTAAAAATAATGGAATAAGAAATAATGGAATAAGAATTAGACGGAGAACACGGGCACGATGCACGCATCTTTATGGTAGAAATATTTGTGGAATAATTATGGCTTATGGAATTTATGGAGGAGTACCTGCCTATTTATAGGATGTGGGAATTCCCAGTTGGATAATGATTAGGAAGATTTAAAACCCAATTAGATAATTCATCTATTAATTTAAATCAATCCAAATCGAAATCAATTTATCTAATTAATTTACATCCTTTAGTTTAAAAATAAGATAATTCAAATCCCAAATATAGATATTAATTTAAATAAATCCAAAATTCAAATCAAGATTTAAATTGTCACAATAATTTCAAAATATGTTTTCCAAAAATACTATTAATAATAATTTTGAAAATTATATTATTATTTAAAAATAAACTAATAATTAATTATAAAATATATATGTATGCACAAATAATATTTACAAATATACACTTTTCTAGTATGCCATTTTATAAAAAAATTATTTATTATTATAACTGTCTAAATAAAAGGCTTTTCATAAATAACATCATAAATTTAGAAATTTTGATAGTTACAATAATTATTATATATATCATCTTGAAACTTTAAGAATAGGAAAAATGTTTTTCTAAAAATATATACGCTCGCACATATTCGCACTCGTCGAGCAATTGCGAAAATAAAATTTTGTGTGCGACGTACAATACGTCTACGCGACGTACAATACAAAATTTTAAATCAGTACTAAATTTAATAAAAAATAGTAGAAATTTAGAGGTTTTACATCCTACACAACTTAAAAGAATTTCGTCCTCGAAATTAAGAATTCGTAGAGGGGTGAGGAGGCACAACGGTAGATAGAAGGGTTCCTTAAAGAAGTTTATATGGTCGTAGTCTAGGTTGAGGATATGATTTAAGAGACGATTGTAATCACTTCTTAAATTCAAGTGATTAGAAAGTCAAGCTTGTAGATTTAGGGTCGAGGGAAAGTTCGAGTAGTTTAAGACAAGGATATAGTTACATTCGGTGGTATTGGTAATATGACAGTTAGAGGAAGTTCTAGTATAACACCTTCGTCCTTCTAAAATTGGTGAAGGCGAAAGTAATATAGAGTTCGAAGGAGGCGTTATCAAATACGAATACGTGTTTCAAGGCGACCGAATAATTCAAAAGAAGTTGCCAAGGCAGTCGCGGATGGGACTCTAAAGGACAAGTTTAGCTATGTCCCCATCTACGTAGAACGATCGATACAAGCAAACCAAAGTGCATTAGGTTGATCAGACCATCATGCACCGGTTCTGATTAGACAATATGTTAGTGGGTGTGACCCAAATAACATATGTCTTGCACATGCTCGATATAAGAATAAGCTTGCAAAAACTAGGCTACATTAGCATCATTAGTAAAATTATAAGCACGTGAGATTAAGATTGAAATAAAGAACCAATATGAATAGTCTAAGTGTCATAAAAATCTAAGTCTTGTTTATTCCTATACGATCAGTCTAGGGTTTATTGCCCAAGGATTGGTTGACCAAATGGGTTAAATCCCTCTAGTCCCTATAGTCTAGATAATCCTATTTGTATTCTCCTTAAAGGTCAAGGGTGTGTCAGGTCGTGGGGTATTCTACCCAACTTAAAAATTAAGCTAAGGGTGTTGGGACATCTAACTAGTAGGATCAATCTCTAGAAAGCACGAAGGGAGAATAATGATAGGAGGAATCAAGCAAGATGCAATCGATAAGTTGGTCGAATATGGAATCGAGGAAAGAGGTCAAGTATGTGGATGAGATCCTAGACTTCTAATCCTATTCGCAGGCTTGCTTGGTACGGTAAAGTAACCAAACAATTTATCTTGACCTGCATGGGCCACCACAAAAACATGTAATGCTCCAGTCCCAAAATACGTAGGACTAGGAACGTAGACATGCCAGCCGTATAATAAATATATGTAAGCTGTAAAATACAGTAGAACCATAACTAATCTCATCCACACAAAATAAATGAATAAAAGATATCATATAATGATAATAATTTTTCTTGATACAATATGTTGGACGGAGACAAACCTACTAGCAACAAGTAAAGGAAAAATACATGAGAAAATAAATGATTTTGGCGAGCGAAGCGAAGACAATCCAAGTATAATCATCCTCGAAGAAATAGAGAGGACCACGTCTAGAGCTAGAACACCTACGAAAGATAATAGCACACACCTAGAGAGATAACCATGTCCTCAGAGGGACGTAACAAGACACATAATATCATGCCATATAAACTGAATAAATATTGCTTAAATAAATAAGTCAATTGAATTTTAAAATGGTCCAATACGCACCTATTGAACTAGCATACCATCTCCCCAACCAAACAAGGACATGAGATGGTAAACAAATTCACGAAGATGTATCTTTCCATGCTATGAATCCAATATGGTATCCGGACCCAAACAAGGTTCAATACCGTCTCATCGAAGTAGTAAGCCACACCTACAACCAAACAAGGACAAAATGTGACCAACTAATCCGCGACAAGTTATTCTTCCAAGCCATGGTTATATACAAGTACCCAAACCAAAAGTACTCATACCTAACGGATAAAGGTGCCTAACTATTCTAAGTAAAATGTAGTTAAGAACAATCCTTCCTATGCATGGGCCCTGGCTAAATAGGATCGACGTTGTCCCCCCTTGGGGCACTAGAGGCCCAATCAATAAGAGCATAATGTTCCGCAGAACGTCAGTGGTCGTCAGTAATCATGGTTAATCTGACCCGCGTCTCCGACGGAGCTCAGGATTACAAAAGGGAAAGTGCATCAAAGCCCATACGCTAAGGAATTATCCTCCCCGCCTAATGCCTACTATGTTGTATCCACAACACAAAACTTCTATAACCGCTAAGTCAAACTAGCATGCAATCTCTATTAGCGGTTATTCCTATCGCACGGCTTATACGCATCGGTGGCCAGCCAGTCACGCATGTCCGTGTTCTACATGCGACACACAACTTTGTGTTACAACGTGTGAAGGCCAATGAATGCAACACACAAGGTGGTCCCTTAAATCTAGGTTTAATGTTTAAGAAAAATAATACATTACAGGAAATATAATTGAACAGTAAGTTCTAACAGGTTATGCCATGTATCAAAGTTTATTTTGCATAAAAAATAATGAAAAATGTATAAAATATGACCTAAAATAAATAAATAGCAAATGGCAAGGTGTCTTGCCTGGTAGGACGACTGGTGTACTGTAATAACCACGGTGGCACGAACAGCGACTTCGGTGCAACAACTATGCAAGGTGACCTCGGGTGGTTCCATTGGGTCAAGAGGGGTCAAATTATTTAGGGAGGACATAAGGTGGTATTGATTTGGTGACAGAATATGAATAAGAGAATTTAGTCACGGGCTGGAGAAAATCGAAGTAATTGGATAAACAATATATATACAATTTTACAAAACTATTATTATTTATATTCTTGAAAAGTAGAGTTTTTATTTAGTTAAAATAATTTAATTACATACTTGAAAATCTAGAAATGCCCTTTTAGGTAAAACCCCAAGTTTGTCAAAAATAATATTTTAGGCTGAAACTTATATTTTTAGAAATCAAAATATTTTAAGTGAGACCAAAAATATTCTAGAAAATTATTTAAGGCTAAAACCTAAATTTTATAAAACTATAGTTTAGTCAAATAATTTATTTAACTAGTTAAATATTACTGCCATATATCCTAGTCCAAAATTTTGTTATAAAATAGTTTTTAATAAATTATCTATCATATATATAGCTAATAAAATGGTACAATACTTAGTGCTAATAATACAACATTAGTAAGGGTAATAATAATAATATTATTTAAAATATTTTTCAACCTCTATTGCATACTGTAATACAAAGAACTTAATAGAAAAAACTGTCTCCACTGGCTTCATGGGCGCATGATGGAAATGACCCCTTTGGGTGCATAGGTATTTGCTAGGCTGTCGAAATATGGCTGTTGAGATCTTCCTTGGAAATCTGAAGCGATAGACTTATTTTGGAACCGAATTTAAAAATGTCCGCTCTTTATGCGATGTTCATGCGTAGTCTACGTCAGCGAATAGCAGGTGCATAATCTGCAAAATACTATCTCTATATAGGCGTATAGATCATACAGGCACATAGATCGTATGGGGTGCATAGGCCATGTAGGCGCATAACTCTCCGTTCGTGCGTATAAATAGGCCCTGAGGAGAGAGAAAGTTTACTCTATCTTATTTTTCTTCAGAATTTTCAAAGAGTTTTTTCTTTTACTCTCTTTCGAGCAATTATGTCTCCCAAGACTGCTTCGACTCCCAAGAAGTCTGCGAAGGGCAAGAAGGCTGCAACAGCTAGTTCTCCTCCTTTGGCAGCGTTGCATCTGGTTCAAGACCCCATCCTGGGTGAGGCGATGTCTCAAAAAATAGAGTCTCAAGCGCTAATTTGTGACGCTCAGACTTTTCTCTGCTTGGGCGCATAACCATCGATATACGCCAAAAGCAAACACTTCTTTTGTGAGCAGCCTTATGTGCTCACAGATGCATGCGCCCACACACTTTGTTGTGTCATGCACCTATGCACTTTGTTGTATCATGCGCCCATACACTTTATTGTGTTATGCGTCTATACAGACCATGTGCCTATGCGCCGACAGGCCCTTTGGGCTCATAACATCAGAGTGCATAGAATTTCTCAGTACTTAGCTCTTTTTTCTGTAGATTCTAAATCTGACTTTTTCTTCTGTCTTCGCAGTTGATATGGTTGTCCCCGCTCTTGGTGGGATTCCTCTTAGCTCTTCCCGCCATGCTCTGTATTCAAGCCTCATCACCGTAATGGTAAAAAATGCTCAGATTAAGATCAGCCATGACCAGCCTTCGGTGCGGGTGATCGCTATGCTTGAACATGACAAAATGTTCTTGAAGCAGATGATGAATGATGAGAAGTTCACCTTCGGAGGGGCACGGAGTTTTAAGAGACCGTACATCTTCTTTGGTGACAACTTAGGATTTAATGACGAAGAGACGATATGTCTAGAAGACCCTCTGGTGGTCAGGTTAAATAACCAAAGGATATGGTTACCATCGATGAAGCGCCAATACCCTCTATCAACGTTTACTGATCTAGCTGTGCGGAGGCAAATGAAATGGCACCTGACCCCTGAACTGCATGGGGTCATTTTTGGCAGTATCCAATTCAACTCTAGTGACCAGAAGAAGGACACTTTCAAGTGTGTCAAGGGCACCACGTCCTACTCCACGAGAGAGTTGTATCCTGGGGCCATAATAAACGATGTCCCGACCGAACTTCACCCTTACACTGCTGAGACTCTCTTCAACCTGATATTGTCAAAGAAGGAGTCATATCCGGGACGGAAGCCACGAATGGAAGGTTGGAGATACTCTGTCCCGTTCTGGAGCGACCTTACTGAATGGGTGCTCTCAACTTACGAGGCCATACTAAAAGCTACCGGCCTTTTTTATGCCGTTAGAGCCACCCAATATGGCATGAAGGTTAATTGGCCTATGTTTATCTCGTTGGTGGAGTTGTACAACTATCACACATATATCTTCTTCACTCTAGTAGGGAGATGGGTCTGGCTCTTCACGAGATACAGGCGATATCAAAACTTTCCTGGAAGACCGAGCCATATGAGGAATACATCCCCTGTGATGAGGAGCTCTTAGATTTGGAGAGAGAGAACTCTGAGATGATAGAGGTGTACAAAGAGTTACTCTGTCACCTTTTTATTTGTTACCAAGTCACAAAGAAGGGTAAGACTGAGGGGTCCCTTCCCCATACGAGAGCCTGGACCAACTACATCTTCATTAGAGAAGAAAGAGATGGCCCAGTCTCTTTTTCAACTCGCAAGCCCTCGACAAAATATGAGATTGAGCAACTGATGACAGATCACGGGGCAGTAGATACTGAAGATAGTGATGATCATGTGGGGAACTTCCTGGTTTATCATTTCTTTAGACAGGCCGAGTTTAAGTTGTCGGAAAAGGCTGTGCTAGCCGTCTTTCTGATGACATGGCTCTGCGATTATGTAGTCCCTGGTGATTCAGGGTCTATTGAAAGGATAAGCCGAGGTATGATACTTTCGGCTGTAAAGCTGGCATTAGGATACCAGCTTGCCCTGATTCCTGCGATGGTATGCGCCATCCAACGAGGCTTGTGACACTTTGTTGTTAACGCGATGACACACAATGGTAGAAAGGATTTTGTTAGGACTGAATTTACCGATCATTGATGGGATGGCTGGTACTGCACTATCCAGATTAATGAATGTCGGGCTGATGGCAGACTCTTCGGCAGGAGATGTCTTTCTACGAAGATTCAAAGATACAGACTGGACCGTCGCAGGGGTGCCTGTTTGTAGGAAGGCTTTGAGTTTCTTACAGAATTATAAATTCTTCAGAGTGTCTCCTCCGTCTGGTAATAACCGTACAGGAGATACTTTAGTAGATAAGGGATCACTCACTGCTAGCCTTCCTATTGGGGTGTTCCGTTGGCTCCAGTCCATCAGGCCTTCCAATTTGGTGCTTAAGAATAGGAACCATAATTTCCTGGAACCGTATCTGCCGAGTCGCTTTGCACGGCAGTTCAGCTACAGCCAGAATCTTTTGGGCAACCCCGGTCCTCAACTACAGTCGATAGGAAGCCTGATCGATGGGGCACGTGCATGGGATTACTACAACGTCGGATGTACGGGTAAAATTTTTACCTTGCCAGAAGATAAGCCTGAAACCCATATTCTCTTTGCTTCTGCCAAGTTCTATATTCAGGTCAATATCCTTCATTCTTGGTATCACCGTGCGCAGAGTTTAATATCGGGGACTAGGCTTGCCCCAACTCTTTTCGGTATATGATGACTGCGTAATGGGGGGTCACGGAAGGGAGAGTGTCGTACACTCAGCTGAGTCGGCTGTAGCGCCATGCCAGAGAGTCGCTCTTGAGGAGCCGGTTGTTACAGTACCTCAAAGAGAGGATACTGAAGAATCTCTTCCTCATATTCCTCACAAGAGAAAAGCTACTACTGAGCTAGTTCAATGGTCCAAAAGGAAGAAGGTTGTTGTCTCCAGAGGAAGAAAGAAGGTCACCGATGTGAGCGTCGGCTCGTCTCCTCCCAGAAGATCTTTCCGGCAGACCGAGAGAGGTGGAACGGCATTGCGGGCCGTTACCATTCGGGAGGTAGATCCCTTCCTAGACTCCATTGCCATTTTATTCAAACAGTTAAAAGCTTTCTCACCATTGCTTTTGTCCTTTGCACAGGACGTTGATGTCACGATCGCGGCGGGTGCTTCTTCGTCTGAAGAGGTGGACATAATAACGGTGTCCCCTGCTCACCCTCAACCGATGGATGAAGGTGTGTCTTCTTCAGTTGTAAGGCTTGAGCAAAGGGATGATCAGGGTGAAGGCCCAGACCATGATGGCGATCAGAAGCCAGTCCTTCCTATGACATTTTTTGGGGGATGTGTCTTCGATAGGTTCTATGATGAAAGATTTGGATGAAAATCAAGTCCAATCAGCTCACCCTCCTTTGGGTATGTCATTCTTGCACTTTTCTTCGGATGAGATTTTTTGACTTCAATTTTGCGTGCAACTTGTGAGGCTGACTTCCGTCATATATTCCCTTGTAGAAAAGGATTGGGAACAGAGCACGGAGGTTGCTCCAGATACTGGGGCTAGACAAGAAGCTGCCCTTGGTTCTCTTAGTAAACTGGCATCGGTTACTGAAGAAGTCTTTGATCGGCCCGTTGAGGCGGCCATTATTAAATCTTCTTTAGGTCCAGCTGGAACCATAGAAGGCAAACAGCCTAATGCTGCTTTGGCTGATGTTGACAGTAAGCGACCTAGGTCTGCTCTCATTTCCCAGTTCCAGTTGATGCTGAGCCGGCCGGAGGTATGAACTTACAACTTCTTCTTTAAGTAAGTTTTTTTTGCTGATATGTATATTGCTTTATTTATCAGGTTCACCTTCCTCCCAAGTAGCTCTCCCTGGGACAGAAGATCCCCATCAAGCTTCATCTCTAACGACCTCTTCTGAAAACGATGAGATGGCTTAGGAAGTCATAAGAGCTTTCTACCCTATTTTAAAAGTAAAGATTCCTGGATTTTTGAATCAAAATTTTGCCTTCGGGCCTGTGAAGGCTGTTGCTGAATGCCAGGTGGCAGCTATTGAAATCATTACTGGCTATGAAGAGCGAGCTAATGCTTTAAGGAAGGTTATAGCTGACATGGAAAATCAAGTGGCGAAACTCTGAGAGGTCAGTCAGCGAAGCCCAACATAATTATTTCTTGAGGAGGACGTGGCTCTGATTGTGGCTCTTGAGGAAGAGGAAGCTACTTTCCAGGAGAGGAAGGAGGTGCTGGCTAAAGAGATCAGTGAGCTGGATGATCAGTATGAACAGTTTGATGCTGCAGGTCGGGGTCGTATTGCCTCAAAGAATAAGCTGGCCATCCAGATCGCTGAAAAGTACAATCAAATTGTGCAGCTTTGCAAAGAGATTCCCAGCTTGAGGCCGACTTGCGAACAATCGTGTCTGTGTAGGAATACTACATGGTTCAGGCTGCTGTGACTGCCACAACCTCAGAACAATTGAAGGCTCAGCTGGTAAAGTTGGAAGAGGAGCATATGAAACTGATTCCTTTCGAAGATGAAGCTGTTCGGCAGAAAGAAGCACGTCGTCGTGCCACCATCAAATCTTAAGCTGAAATCAAGGCTCTGATGGATAGCATCAATCGATTGTATATCCCTTAAGTCATTTGTTTGTAATTATCTCTTTTAGCAGTCAAAACTCTTGTATCTTTTTCTTTTCTCCGTCTTTTGATATACGTTTTTAATAAAGAATCTTTTGGCTTTAAAAATTCATGAACGAAGTTTGTGAAATATCAGAACTAGAGATAATGTGGACGTAGTAAGGATATTTCTGGTGGATATTCCGCTGGGAAATTTGATTTGGACTTATTATCTATTTTATATTCAAGGTTCTTTAATATAGATAATAAGTTGAAAGAAGCTGCTAATAGATGTAATATGGACGTAATAGCAGAGAATGTTCTATATCCGACCAGAGGTAATATGGACATGGATGGATATATAACATTAGATAGGAGTGGATAATTCAGAGGTAATATGAACGTGATTACCTTTGATGAATGTTTTGCTCAGATGTTATATGGACGTGGCAAAATGTATCTGAATTATCCCATTGGGGAAATAATTGTCGAAAAACAGTTCAGAGGTAATATGGACGTGACTTTTTTTCGTTAGACCAAGATTGGGCAGAGTCCAAAATGAAAATAATTCTACTGGAGAATCTTTTTAAATGACTTATTATCTATGGCATATTCAAGACTCTTGAAATACGGATAATAGTTAGATAATTTTTTTTGAATCACATAAACATTGAACTGTACATTTATATGACTGGAATATGGTATATGTGAAGGTTGTTCATGAAGGTTAAACATAATATTCCTTCAGGAACTTGTCGTTGATCGGCATCATAAGCAAGTCACCATTAGGCTTGGTTAGCCGATACGTACCGTTAGAATACACTGATTCTATAACGAAAGGACCCTACCATTTAGTCTAGAATTCTTTTTTTGTCTTGTACGTCATGACCATTGGTCTTCTCACTGCTAAGACCAGATCATCAACTTGAAAGATTCTTTCATTCACCTTTTTATTGAAGGCTCTGGAAAGACGTACTTGGTATAGCTCAATACGTTGTTGAGCTAATAAGCATTTTTCGTCTAGTGCTTCCAGCTCTTGTAGTCGCAGACGGTAACTTTCTTCGACAGTCAACTCACTGGCTAAGGTTACTCGAAGAGAGGGAATTTAGATTTCTAGGAGAAGAATTGCTTTACTACCATAAACCAGAGAGAATGGCATACTGCATGTTGGAGTTCGGACCGTTGTACGATAGGACTAGAGACATTCGCCGAACTTCTCATTCCAATCGTGCTTATTTGAAGACACGAACTTCTTGAAAAGTTTGATGATAGTCTTGTTGAAGGATTCTGCTAACCCATTAGCCACTGGATTGTAAGTCGTAGAGACTACATTCTGAATTCATTTTTTATCGCAGAACTGATAGAATGTATCGCTCGTGAATTGTGGACCATTATCATGGATGATCCAGTGAGGTAGGCCGAAGCGGTAGATAACATGATGTTTGATGAAAATGATCATGTTCGACGTCTTTACTTCGATGAGCGGTATAGTTTCTACACATTTGGAGAATTAATCGGTTATAACTAGGATAACTCGATGTCCTCTGGAGGATGTCTGGCTGATTGGGCCTATGACGTCCATACCCCAGGCTTCAAAAAGGCAAGACGCCGCCGTCGGGTGTAGAAACTCCGAAGGTTGATGAATAAAGTCGGCATGAAACTGACAAGCCCTACACTTCTTTGCATATTCAACAGCATCTGCTATCGTCGTGGGCCAATAATAACCCATTCGTCTGAGGCGATCTTGTAATTTGGGGCCTGGTTGATGTGCACCAAAAATTCTGTCGTGAGCCTCACAGAGTGCCTGTTTGGCTTCTGTGTCTGATAAACATCATATCAGTAGCCCGTTGTAAGAGCGTCAGTACAATATTTTAGTAGCTGTATCATAGTAAAATCTGAGGGATCGCCTTTGGACAGACACTGCTTCCTTTGGGTCCTTATGGAGGATTCCAAAGATGGCGTAGTCTATGAAAGGAAATCTCTAGTCTTTAACGTCGATGTTTGTTTATGTTGCGTAACTGTGATAAATATGCAAGGTATCTTTCATATGTAATAACTCTCGACCAGACACTGTGATCGAATGCTGAGTATTGGTAGGGACGGTCAAGGAAGCAGCAAGACCGGCTAAAGCATCTGCTTCTATAAAATTGAGGCACGTACTCGATAAAGAATCTTGTGAAGGTACAAGACAATTTGATTGTCGCTTTGTGATATGGGATGATATTTTCGTGACGAACTTTATAATTCCCTCGGTTCTGACTAACTATTTAGCTTAGAATTGCCTTAAGCTTCTAGATAGTCAACTCCTAATTGTTTTGCCAATTGAAGGCCGATTAGTGGGGCGTTATATTTAGCCACGTTGTTGGTGCAGGGTTCCACGAGTGAATACACACGGTATATGACCAGGTGGTCGGGTGACACAAGAACGATGCCTACTCTTGCTACGATATTTCTTTTAGGTCCTGTTCTTGATGCACCGTCAAAGAACATTCACCAAATGGGGATTTTCTCAGTTACGGTGTTAGACTCCACTACTTCATCCGAGATTTCATCATAGAGTTTCGAAGATTATGGCACCAGATGAGATGCTAAGGAATCAACTAATACTTGGCCCTTTACTGCCTTCTAAGGAACGAACAACATATCGTATGGAGTCAACAGCATTACCCATGTAGCTAAATGGGAATTAAGAGAACCCGGTTTAGTCATGAGTATTCTGAGAGGATTAACTCTAGATATGATGTGGATAGTCTGCCAAGACACATAGTGACATGTCTTTTGGATAGCAAATAGCAGTACGAGACATTCCTTTTCCATAGGTGTGTATCTATGCTCGCCACCCACTATCGTGCGGCTGAGGTAGTAGATTGCTTGTTCATGGCCGCCTTCATTCTTCTGAGCTAATAGGGTACCAAAGGAATGATCCATAGCGTGGACATATAACAAGAAAGGTTTTCCCATTATCGGAGCCACCAATACTGGGGAGCTTGTGAGATACTTCTTAATGTCATCAAATGCACATTAACATTGTTCAGTCGAGACGAAAGATACTCCTTTCTTCATGAGCTAAGTAAACGGTTGACACCTTCCAGAAAGATTGGAAATGAATCATCTTATGTAGGCTAGCCTTCCTTGAAGTTCGCGTAGCCCTTTAAGATTTCTTGGAGGACTCATATCGAGGGTAGCTTTCACTTTCTTCGGGTCAAGATGTATACCCTTTGAAGTGATAACAAAACCAAGGAACTTGCTGCTGGAGACTCTCAGAAAAGACTTGGATGGATTCATCTTGAGTTGGTGTACAGGTATTAGTTTGAACACCGTTCTCAAATCTTGGAGGTGGTTGCCCTTGGGATGAATTTTAACTGCGATATCGTCTACGTAGCATTCCACTGTTTTGTATAAATGATCGCAAAAAATTGTGTTCATAGCTCGTTGGTATGTCGCTCATACATTTTTTAATCCGAAGGGCATCACCGTAGAGGAGTATACCCCTAACGGTGTTCGAAAAGATGTGTGTTTCTCATCGTCGGAGAATATCTTGATCTAGTTGTAGCCTGAGAACCCGTCCATGAAGGACATCCGCTCGAAGTTGCAATTATTTTCGATCATTACATCGGTGATTGGGAGAAGGAACTCATCTTTCGGGCATGCAGAGTTCAAATCACGATAATCGATACAGACTCGAACATTACCGTTCTTTTTCATGACTGAAAGAGTGTTAGTGACCCAGTCAGGGTGTTGTTCTTCTCGAATGAACCCACTTGCAATAAGCTTCTTGACTTCACTCTCGATGGCCTCCATAATATCTGGTCGAAACCGTCATTGCGGTTGCTTCACTGGCATAGCTTTAGACGAGATATTTAGGCGGTAAGTCACGAATAATTTGAAAATTTGGCTTCTAGTCAGGAATGGAATAAGTACACATATGACAAGCTTTTCATAACATGATAGAAATTACAAAAACATGAAAATCCTGGCATGTCTTCATAGCTCCAAGCAAAGACATTAATGTATTCTCTTATAAGCTGTATAAGAGATTTTCGTTCTTCACCAGACAGACTTTTGCTGATGAAGATTAGTTTAAGAGATGATTCATCTCCTAAATTAACTTAGACGACTTCGTCTTTAGTAGGTGGTTCACGTTGTTCGAAACGTAACTCCTACATAGTATCCATCTTTTGAGCCCATTGTTCAAGCTCGATTGATTGAACATCATCTGTAATTTGGTCAACTGACACCATATTGACGGACAAAGTTGCTTTGAACATGTCTCTAATGCTGGAGTCTGAATCCCAGAGGCAGGAATCGGAAGAATGAGAACAACGATCCACTTCGACGTCTGATCCTTCAGGAGTTGTTGGAGGAGTAACGTAACCTAAACCAACACTATTTTGTTGATAATAGTTCTCGGGTTTGTCGGAAGGAGCAAAGTGACGTATTGGCAATCATCGCCCTTGACCGTAGTTTAGTCCCTGGTCACCTTTTTTATCATATCCCATATTCTGGATGATATTCTTGGCCTGCCAACTATATTGGTAAAGTTGTATTTTTTCAGAATCATAGTTAGCTTCAGTGTTGTGATTGGGACTAGTAAAGTCCATAACGAACTTTCTTTCGTCAATTATTCGACCGAAGATGATCAATTCTTCACCCTTCTTTCTAGCTGGAACGATGAAGTAGTAGATATCTTTTGGCCAGACTTTTTCCCGGAGATGAGGCATCGTGACCTGCATGCAGAGATGTGGTCATATGTTATGCTCTAGGGCGTATATCGTATCTATGTACTGGTTTACAGATTGGTAGACATCGGAGTAATTCAGAGATAAACCATTACTCAGAAAGTATGCAAGTTCTTCTTCAGGGATAACATCATCCACTGAAGGTACATTATTTTGAGTATTGATATACTCATTGAGTGGATCATTGTCCGGAACAGGAGCCACATACTTGGCCAAGTTCACAATGTAGGATAACTCATCATGATTGGGAGGACGAACTTCAGCAGGCTCTACTCGAGTCATTTTACGGAGAGTGATGGTTAATGGTTTGACAATATCAGGATTCTTTTTTTGACCCAGATTGTGAGAGGCTTTGGAGTACTTTTTTGAGTAGTATGTACTTTGACTCGGATAACCAGGGGACCATCACTGGCGAATGAACTCACTTCAGGTTCATCGTCAGCTTCGTTGCGGTCATCCTTGGAGGGCTGAGATTGGTAAAGTACCGAATCTCCATAGTTGGCTTCAATACCCTTAAAAGGATCGACATCGACAAACTCTGTCTTTACAATTCCATCACTGTTAACGTACTTGAAGCACTGGTGAAGGCTAGAAGGAACGATCATGTTCTCGTGTATCCACGGACGTCCTAACAAGACGTTGTAGGACACATTGGCGTCGATTACATAGCAAGAAACCTCTGTTCGGAGATCACCAATCTGGCACTTGAGACGAATCTTGCCCAGTGGATGGCTTCTTCCAACATTGAAAGCCATGATAGTTGTATTGGTTGAAGACATCTTGTGTAGAAGGATCCCTAGAATTTGGAGTAAATTTCTAGAAATGTTGCTGAGGGAGGAACCTGGATCGATATATATCCGATCCACCTTAATTGCCCCGATATACCCTGTATAGTACAGAGGTATATCATAAAGATTGTTTTTGAGTAACATATCCTCTTGTGAAAATGTGATGTTGGGCACCACTTCCATAGTGCTTTGACAGTGAGGACAGGAGACGGGATCTTCAGCGGGGGCGTTGACTTTAGCGAGCTAAGAGTCGGTATGTAGTAATGCCTCACTTAAAGATTTCCATGTCTCTTTGGAGAGTCGCAGTAGATCGAACAAAGACAACCTAGTAGGTGTATTGGCCAGCTGTGCCAGTATGTTAAATTTGTAAGGTCGATCCATGTATTCGAGAGTTGGTGCCTTCAGAGACTTGTCAAATTGCCTCCTTCTGCTTAGCTTTGTCGGTAGTTGAGGACCTAGATAGACCAACTTCTGAACTTGTGGGGGCAGTAGGAGGTTGAGAAGGTATCTATCTTCTTCTGCGGGGTCATAAGTCCGTAAGTAGGTCTTCCCAGATTGCGTCTCGTCAGATAGAACTTCGTAAATAGAAGAAGACACCATATGACATGATTTATATTTCTTGCCCCTCTTTGCTTTGGAAGACACTACCCCCTGTATCATTTCTTGTATAAGGTCTGGGTAGACCCACATGATCTCACCACGTTTTGTCGTGAGTAGCAACAACGTTGTTGTTGAGTTGAAACTCATGTCACATGCATCGTCGAGCTTTGTATATGGGTTTGTAGGGGGAGTTGGCGCATCCGGACTTCGTTCATGTGCAGGGGTAACCCCCAAACCTAAGTTCCATAATGACCTTGAGGACAGCCCCGTGCTATACGCGGTAGGGTCTGTCTTTTTGCTGCAGGCGAATAGACCATGGAGCATTCCCTTGGACGCATACTTTTCTGAAGTTCTGGCAGCATGCCTGGCCCTCCTTGATGTGGGCGCATAGAATGGGTCATCAGAGCATGGGCGCATAGCCATGGGCACATGGCCCTTGGCGTATAGCCTATCGAAGACAGAAGTCCATTGGCTAGAATTATGCACCCACATGCTGCCTTGGGCGCATAGTTCTGGGCGTATACTTTGGAAAACAACACTGTTTTCTTCCAGTTTTGCTTTTTCGTTTGTGAGCCTCGCTGAGTTTGTCCGGAGCGACGAACACTTCGATTTTTGGCATCATAGTATTTTTCTTTACCAAGTTTCGAGCGTTGAACACCCTGTTGTTGATTGCACAAGTGGAAAGTTGCTGGGCTAGTAGAGCCCAGAACGGTATACACCTTCTTCTTATCAGAAGCCTCCGTGGCAGAGCTATGCGCCCACAGGGGAGCACCATACGCCCACGTGGAAGGCCTATGCACCTATGTGACAGAGTTCTTTGGTTGCATATCTTCTACGACGCTGGCAGGATGTGCACCACGAGCCTTCGGAAGCCAATTCTTGCGAGGCTTGTTCGGCTTCATTGATTTTGAGGGTGTAGAGTTGTCTCTCGAGAGCATCTCTTCGAACGCTTGCTGATCGAACTTCATGATCAACATCTTCTGAGTGCTCCCCACTTTATCATTATCGGATTTCGTCACCACCTTCTAGTCAGAGGAAAAAGTAATCCCCAGCAGAGTCGCCATTTTTGTGGACACACACAAAAAAGAAGAAGAAACGTTGTCTTTTCTTATTGGCGCAAGGTACCACAATTCGAGTACGCCTGAGAGATCTTGCACTGAAGATCCTCGAGTAAAAAATGAATTTTGGGGAATGGGATGATG